>JAJPUD010030481.1:0-12232 GCA_023553655.1 Myrmecobius fasciatus | reverse complement strand
TAGTTATATACCACAATTCATTCAACCATCCCCTGCTTGTTAGACACAGAGTTTGTTTCTGACTTTTTGCTATTACAAATAGTGATTCTATGAATATTTTTTGTATTTGTGTTTGCTCTTATGGAATAAACTGAATAGTGGGATAATTTTTCTTTCTTGATTCCAGATTATTTTCCAAAATAGTTGGACTGCTTCATGGTTCTATCAGCAGTTAAGTAGGCATTCCCTTCTGTGGCAAAACAATGAACACTAGTGACTTGATTTTTTTTTTTTTAAGCATTCTTTGCTGAGGAAACTTATTAAAAGTTTTTTTTTTTTTAAAATCTAAGTATTTTCTATTAGTTTCCCACCTATCTATATGATTATTTATCTCTCCTAAGAATTTAAGTTCAAGACATTTAATTTGATTCCTTTGTTTTCCCACAACCCCACTAAAATTGAATTTTATCATCTTTTACTGTCTGTCCATTTTGCAAGATGACAATGGAATTTTAATTAAAAAATTTTCAAATAGCAGTTTTGAACACATTTTTGTATAGATCCAAGGTATTTTGTGATGAGAATCTCTTCTTGTAATATAAATTCAAATGTCTCCCCCCATTCCCAAACCTTAACCCCAGTGTCAGTTTATCTCACATCTAATCATGGGGATCATGGGGATTGGATTTGGGTGATTCATAGATCAAAGTCCAAGTGCTTGGACAGGAAGTTCTTTCAGAGGAAATGGAATCATCAGGTATCTCTGTGGAGCCTCATGCTAAGACAATGCTTCACGAGGAAGGCATACAGAATTCATTCTCAGCACAGGAGGAGCAGCTGAACCACAGCATCAAAGAAGAGTCTGAAAACTCACTGGAGTTTGGTGAGGAGGAATTGCTACCTTTTGAGAGAAGGCTTGGTGGGGAAGTCTGGGGGATTTAGAGGGTTCATGACAGTGGTTAATGAGTTGAAAATTAAGTGATTTCAATCAATGAGTAGGAAGTGAGCACAGAAGGAATTGCTCTCAATGTCCTTCTGGGGTTAGGGAGCAATATTATAACAAGGTAGTTTTTGACTAGCCACTTTAGTTTGGGGATTTTCATAATGTTTTGCCAGTAGCCTAAAATGGCTTGAGTTTGACAAACTCATTTTGCTTTAGTTGTACCAACAAGGCCAGAGAAAAGATAAGAGTGGAGAGGGAAAGTTACTATTTTAATGTATTTTAAAGGGACTTTTTCTTTTTTTAAGGTGAAAGATAAGAATGTCTGTATAGAAGTAATTTGAGGCATAGGCATCAGATCTGTTTTTCTAGTTGTTTCTCAGAATGCCCTGGTATACGGCATTAGGTGGTATAGTTTTGTGTGGTTGAGTGTACCTCTAATAAGGTGAAACCATTAACAGACCTAGTGTTTTAACAGCTCATTATCTCCTGCCCTAGGATTGCCAATTTCCCAGCTTCCTACCTTTCCTGATGGAAGACATACTAAAGACAAGAATGAGACAGCTTCACTTCAGGCATCTAGTTCTCAGGTGAGTATCGGTTTGCTTCTCATTGAACCAGGCTTTGACAATTCAGACTTGATTCTTAATTTAATCATCTTGTTTTGTTCTAGGCACTGATTTAGGTATTTGGAATACAAAGATAGACCAAAAAGTAGTCAATCAACAAGCATTTATTAAGAACATATATGTGGGGGCAGCTAGATGGCACAATGGATAGAGCAATAGCCATGAATTCAGGAAGACCTGAGTTCAAATCTGGCCTCAGACACTTATACAATTTCTGTGTGACCCTGGGCAGGTCGCCCCAATTGCCTCAGCAAAAAAACAAAAACAAAAAATACCAAAAACGTATATGTGCCAGGCACTATGTTAAACTAGGTAGGAATTCACATAGAAGTAGAAAGTAGGTCCTGCGGTCAGAAGCTTTCAGTCTGCTGGGGAAATACAATACATAAAAGATAACTGATAGTGGGGGATGAAGAAACTTTGGTCTGATCCTTCTGCCTAAATTGCTTTCTTGGAAATTACTTTCTAATACAAATGAATATGGTATTAGGTAAAGGATCTATGGAGACATTATATAAGAAAGTTTAAGCATTAAAAGGTCTTAAGTGTTGAGGTATCAAGTATGTGTGGTAGTGTCCCCTTTAAAAGAATAAAGGCTTAGACTGTCTCCAACTCGAGCAAAAATATTTTAATGAGATTTACACACTCAGTTGGCAGGCCAAGCTCCCTGAAGGAGTCAGAAACCCAGTAGATTCTTTAATGACTATTGTACCCTCTTGTTCTAGGATGTCTGTCTGGACAATTTCCCTTGATAAATTTTTGAAAGATGCTGAACACTTTTTTTTTTTTTTTTTTTTTTTTTTTGCATCATGCCTTGCAGGTACTCTTATCTTAAATTATCTCCCCTAGATCTGTTTTTCAGGTCAGTTGAGGTATTTTACATTTTCTTCTATTTTTTTCTTCTTTTGATTTAGTTTGACCAGTTCTTGATATCTTGTGAAGTCATTAGCTTCTACTTTCCCACCTTTAATTTTTTTTTTCTTTATTAAAGCTTTTTATTTGCAAAACATATGTATGGATAATTGTTCAACACTGACCCTTAAAACTTTCCGTTACAAATTTTTCCCCCTAGTCCCCACCCCTCCCCTAGATGGCAGGAAGTCCACTACATGTTAATTATGTTAAAATACTTGACAAATCGAATATATATATACACGTGCTTCCACACTTATCTTGTTGTGCAAGAAAAATCATATCTACAAGAAAAAAAATCTGAGAAAGGAAACAATGCAAGCAAACATCAATAGAGAGAGCATGAAAATGTTATTGTGGTCCACATTTCATACCCCTCTCTCTGGGTGTATATGGCTTTCTTTACTGAACAATTGGAACTGGTTTGAAATATTTCATTATTGAGGAGAGCCATGTCCATCAGAATTGATCATCATATAGTATTGTTACCGTGTATAATGATCTCCTGGTTCTGCTCATTTCACTCAGCATCAGTTCATGCAAGTCTCTCCAGGTCTCTCTGAAATTGTCTTGCTGGTCATTTCTTATAGAACAATAATATTCTATAACATTAATATACCATAATTTATTCAGCCACTCTCCAATTGATGGGCATCCATTCAGTTTCCAGTTTTTAGCCACTACAAAAAGGGCTGCCACAAATATTCTTTCTTGCACATGTGGGTCCCTTTCCCTCTTTTAAGATCTTTTGGAGGGGCAGCTAGAGGGCACAGTGGATAGAGCCCAGCCCTGAAGTCAGGAGAACCTGAGTTCAAATCTGGTCTCAGACACTTAACATTCCCTAGCTGTGTGACCCTGGGCAAATCACTTAACCCCAATTGCCTCAGCAAAAAACAAAAACAAAAACAAAAAAATCTCTTTGGGATATAGGCCCAGTAGAAACACTGCTGAGTCAAATGGTATGCACAGTTTGATCACTTTTTGAGCATAGTTCCAAATTGCTCTCCAGAATGGTTGGATCTGTTCACAGTTCCACCAACAATGTATCAGTGTCCCAGTTTTCCCACATCCCCTCCAACATTCGTCATTATCTTTTCTTGTCATTTTAGCCAATCTGACAGGTGATACCTCAGAGTTGTCTTAATTTGCATTTCTCTGATCAATAGAGCACCTTTTCATATGACTAGAAATAGTTTTAATTTCATCATCTGAAAATTGTCTGTTCATATCCTTTGACCATTTATCGATGGAGAATGGCTTGAATTCTTATAAATGAGTCAGTTCTCTCTATATTTTAGAAAAGTGACCTTTGTCAGAACCCTTAAATGTAAAGATGATTTCCCAATTTATTGCTTCCCTCCTAATCGTCTGCATTAGTTTTGTTTGAACAAAAACTTTTTAACTTAATATAGCCAAAATTATCTGTCTGGTTTTAGTTAAGAGTTCCAATTCTTCTTTGGACACAAATTCCTTCTCCACAGGTCTGAGAGGTAAACTATCCTACGTTCCTCTAATTTCCTTACAATATCACTCTTTATATCTAGATCATGAAACCATTTAGATCTTATCTTGGTATGTGGTGTTAGGTGTGGGTCAAGCCCTAATTTCTTCCACACTAGTTTCCAATTTTCCCAGCAGTTTTTGCCGAATAGTGAGTACTTATCCCAGAAGCTGAGGTCTTTGGGTTTATCAAACACGAAATTCCAGCTCTAATTTTTAGTGAATTGTTTTTCTTCATTTAGCTCTTGTACCTCCTTTTCCATTTGGCAAATTCTATTTCTTTAAGGACTTTTCCCTCTCCTCTCCCTCAGTTTGACCAATTGTATTTTGCAAGCAGTTGTTTTCTTCAGTTAATTTTTGTCCTTTCTTTTCCCAGCTGTTGACTCTCTCTTGCAATAACTGTCATTTCTTTCCCCAATTTTTTTCTACTTCTCTTACTTGGTTTTTAAAATCTTGTTGAGTTCTTCCAACAAGGCTTTTTGGGCTTGAAACCAATTCATATTTCTCTTTGAGGCTTTGCATGTAGAAATCTTGATATTATTATCCTCTTCTGACTTTGTGTTTTGGTTTTCCTTGTCAACACAGTAGCTTTCTAAGGTCAAGGCTCTCTCTCTCTCTTTTTTTTTTTCCTTCAGTTTTTAGCCTATTTTAAGATTATTATTTTTTTTTTTTTTTTGCCTTTTGCTGAGGCAATTGAGGTTAAGTGACTTGCCCAGGGTCACACAGCTAGGGCATGTTAAGTGTCTGAGACCAGATTTGAACTCAGGTCTTCCTGACTTCAGGGCTGGTGCTCTATCCACTGCGCCACCTAGCGGCCCCCATTTTAAGATTTTTAAAGTTGAGCTCTGCTCCTGGGGCTACAGAATATACCATTCGAAACTTCTTATGTGGGGGGCCATGGACCTGATCACTGGTTTTCTGCTCAAGAGCCTCAGGTAATGGTGGTTTGCTCACCTGGCTGGGGTGGCCTGGCATAGTCACACCTATTATACTGGGAGTTAAAAGCTGGCAGTTTGCCTGTTGCATTGGGATGGAGGCCTTACAGCTGGCCTGATGTATCACTGGCCTACTAACTAGGGACTAACTGGCCTCAGCTGCTAATTAGCTGATTTGCCCAGATGTCATCTGTGCTGGATTGTGTTCTCTTTTTACCCAAGTGAGACAGACCTTTTCTGAAGTCCTTGTAAGTTATTTTAAGGTGGAAACTTATTTTACTCTTTCTTTTTTTAGGTTCTGTCACTTCAGAATCCATTTAGAGGCTTGATTTAATATTGTTTCTGAGGAAAACTGGGGAGAATTCAAGCAACCTCTTGACTTTTCTCTACTAATTCTATTTTTTTTTAACTTTTTTTTTTTTTTTTTTGCTGAGGCAATTGGGGTTAAGTGACTTGCCCAGGGTCACACAGCTGTTACGTGTCTGAGACTAGATTTGAACTCAGGTCCTCCTGACTTCAGGGCTGGTGCTCTATCCACTGTGCCACCTAGCTGCCCCCTAATTCTATTTTTTAAGGTGTTATTTTTTTCATTTTTTTTGCGTGTGCTTCTTTTACTAAGTTAATTTTCTTTTCATAATTTTTTTTCATCACATTTCTTTTCCCTGTTTTTCTTCTCTCTCTCATATTTCTCCCTTTTAGCCATTCCAGTAATTATTAGGCTTATGTTCAATCTATATTTTTCCTCCCTTTAATGCTTTTCTTCCTGTTTTCATGACATTCTCTTTTTGAATTTGTGCCTTGATCTTCCCTATCAATGTAGCAACTTTTTTTGGTCAGGTTTTTATCTTGTTTGCTCCTATTTTCCTATCCTATTTCTTGGTTTTGAACTTTATGTTAAAATTGGGTTTTGCTCATCTAGAACTGGTCTGGGGACTGCAAGTTTTTGGTATTCTCAGGGTAGTGTTATTCTGTGGTTACCTCTCTCTTGGTTTTTATTCTGATCTTTATCCTGGACAAGGCCTGTACTCCCTTGAAACTTCTGAGCCTAGGGCTTTTCTTTGCCCTGCAGCTGCAACCACTCCATTCTGCCCTGGAATTGTGACCACACATAGGCAATGAAGTTTCTAAACAGTGCCTGATCCTGTGCTTAGTGCCAGCTCTGGATTTTCCACAATCTCTTTCTGACATGTTCTCTTCCCTTACTGAATCAGGGATTAAAAATCCTGAAGTTGTTGCTACTATTTTTGTAGTGCCTTTAAGGCACACTGCTGGTGTTTGTTGGGATATACATGCCAAACCAAACCCTCCTCTATTGCCACAGATTTTTTCTTCTGATCTCCTAAATTGTCTTAGACTGGAATAATGTCTCAGACGTGTTTTTCCAGTATTTGATTTTGACAAATTATTTTAAATTATTAAATGTTTCCCTTCTAGTTTAACATTCCATTCTACCACCTAACTTTGAGAATCTTCAGCAGTGTATCAAATTTCAGAGCCCTTAAACCTGGGATGGACCTGGTATGAGTTCTGCTGTACTGTTTTGGTTGATTTTTTTTTTTTTTTCCTTGTGGCTTACAAGGTCCCCAACCTAGGGTTTTCTTATTTCTCTGAGTCTTTACAGGAAGACTCTCTTCTTGCTTCTTCAGGATACAAAGACTTGCAAGTTAAGTTAAACTTTTTTGGCTCATTTGTGGTTGCAGTGGGAGACTGAGTTTGTTTACTGCAACTAGCAGGCTCCTTTTCTTTTTCCTGCAGGCTTTTGGCTCATTTTTTCCTGCAGTTTTGGGGTATAAAAAGTAATTTACTAGTTTATTATTATATAGTCTAGTATGAATTTTGAAATATATATGAAGTGGGTGGTCAACCTTGGTTTAGACAGCTATCAAATGAAAAGTCTCAATGGCTTTTTCTTAATCCACATTGTGCATGATCTCTTTTTAGAGTTTGACTTCTGGATTTTCTCTCTTTGTAGTCTGAGATACTTCTTTTCTTTCATTTCTTGTTCTAACTTTTCTACAAAATTTTTTTCTGTCTCCTGGATCATAATTTTGTTTTTATACACTATGAATATCTACTGTATTACTGTGATGTTCTCTCTTGTTTCTCTACATACATTTTGGTAATTTCTTCATCTGAATTCTATCAGATCAGTTGCTATCATACAGATGATGCTCATATCTATATGTTTGCCGTTCTTCTATGAGATTAGTCATATCATTAACTGCCTGTTGAACATCTCCAGTGTTCTATAAACATCACATACTAATGTCATAAGTGGCACTCAATTTATTTCTCTCAAAACCTATCACTTATTCAAACCTTTTTGTGTTGAGGTTACCACCATTCTTCCAAATAACCAACTTAACAACTATGGAATCATTTGTAAATTTACTTTCTCAATTCCTCCCTTCCATATTGATTCACATATTAGATTTTGCTTCCTATAGACTCTTGATTCCATCTCCACTCTCTATTCATATGGCTAGCACCCTCATTGCCTCTTGTCTAGAGTATTGCAGCCTGACTCCCAATTGCATTCCTTCCTTCCATTCTCCATCTTTTCTAATCCCTTTTTTACAGCTACAAAATTGTTTTTTAAAATGCATATCTGACTACATCACCATCACACATTTGCTTAGGAATCTTTTGTAGTTTCCTTTTGCCTCCTCTTTCAAAAGCCACCCACAATCTAACTTCCACTCTTATCTGATCTTTTGTTTACATTACTTTCCTTCATATGCTCCCCATTCTTATCAAATTGGCCTACTATTTATTCTCCATATAGAGTGTTCTCATTTCATTACTTTTGTAAAGGTTCTTCATCTTCTGCCTTTTGTAATTTCTAATTTCCTTCAAGGCTCAGTTGAAGCATCCAGTTCTTGGTATCTTTCCCGATCACTCTTAATTGTTATTGCTTTTTATTATTTTGCATTTAATTATGTGTACATGTGAGGTATATCCATTTCCCTCTACCCCCAATAGAATGTAAACTCTTTGCTTTGTACAAAGACAACACAGACTGTTTTGCATCCCTAACTAGATTAAGAAGATGAACTCAAATTCCATCTCAAAGACAATTACTAGATGTATGACTCTGTACAAGACTTAACCTCTGTTTATTTCAGTTTCCTCATTTGTAAAATGGGATAATAATAGCATCTACTTTCCAGGGTTATTGTGAAGATAATTTGAGTGCTTAGCACATAATAATTTTATTATTATAATGGTATTGTTGTAATTATTATAGATTGATTAAATTCAAAATCTTTAAAACTTGTAAGAGACAAAAATGCAGAGAAATTCTACCTATGGAATACAACATATATGGAACAAAACATGGATATAATTAATTTTATTATTATGATAATTTTATATAATATGTTTTGATTACATTGGAGAAAACATTTCAACTAAAACATTTACGAAGTTCCTGGGTGGCAGTGTGGCATAATAGAAAAATACATTCAATTTAGAGTAAAATGACCACAGTTCAAAATTCCATTTTTCTTATTTGTTATTATTAGGGTCAAGTCATCTATCTTGGCCCTCATTCTGAAAAGAGTTCTTAAAATCTTTTGTGCTATGGACACTGGCAGTGGGTGAAGCCTCTGGACCTTTTTTCAGAATGCACTAAAAAGAAACAAATACACATATACATACATGCATAATGTATATGTGTGTGTATGTGTATACACATACTTTTATATATGCATATATTATATATGCATATAATATATGCATATATGTTCATGTATACATTTAGGATTACAGAAGCAATGAATCATTGAAATAGTTATAAAATAAATGAATTTAATTAAAATTTATTTAAAATACATTTTAAAAAAAAGTTTATCGACCTAGATTAAGAACCTCTCATGTGGATATTCTCTGATATCCTTTTCCTGCTTTAAATTTTATGTTTCATCATATATCAGTGCTGAATTCTAGTGAAGAAACAAGATTTAGGTAAGATGCAAACTTCCCTTAGGAAATATATAGCATTGACACATTAGGACTTTTTTTTTTTTTTTTTTTAACTATAGTACATTGGATAATTCCATAGATAAATTCCATAGTGGGACTTAGTTTTCAGAAATAGAATTAACATATAGGGAAGTTTCCAGCAGTTAATTGAAAAATGCTGTAATAACTCCATTTATGCTTCAGTACTTATATAATTGTGACTTCTTTGAGGTGGATGTTCACTCTGGTGCTTTGGCAAAAACTTCTTCACCATGTAGCTCATTTGGGAAAATCTTCAAATTTAGTCTTGAGATGAAGTATATACACTATATAACCAACTGTTAGTTGAAACCTTCCAGAAATCAGCCCAAGTTGATAGGCCTTCAAAGAGGTCCACAGGTATAGTCTTCAAGACTTTTGGAATCATCAAAGGGCTATGATGAGTCATTCAAGTGTGCTTTAGATGAAAATGTTGAAAATGTGTAATATCCAGAAAAAAGCCCACAAGATGGAGCTATTTCCACATTTGTCTTCAAAAGCTGACTTCCAGAACAAGGTGTTGAATATTTCTGCAGTTGAACATGAAAAAGAGACAATCTTGTCCTAATTTTGTTTCTAATTTCTTAAAAAAAAAAAGATTATATTGAAACATACTTAGTTGTCTGCCACTTTTTCTGGATTTTGGTCTCATTTTATGTGTTTTCTTTCCCAGTGCATCCTAATCTAGTATTCTATGTTCCTGAATTTTCTTGCAACCAGTAGACAGGATGCTATATGGAACTTAAATAATATATACTCTTTCATCAAATACTTATAGAGTGGAAAGGAGGGGGACCAAGTGACAATGTAGAGTTTTCTTGAAGTGAAAAGTGATGTGACATCAATACAGTCTGCCACTTTCCATTCTCAGCCCCTGTGAGGGGAAGCTGATGCTATGAAATACTAAAGGACAAAGGAAGAGGCGAGTCCTCTTCATTTGTACCACTGACAGATTTGCAGTCTTGGAGTTGCCATTCACTCTTTTGATATGCTCAGGTAATGTGTTCAATTAAAAATAGCTGTCACTATGTAAGTAGGCTATTCTGCAATTTTTATGTAATGTGTATTTCTCTACAGATATGGGGAAGCAAAGGAAGAAGACAGGCAGGAAGGTGGCTGTATGGGAGTAGAGCGAGAGGGCTGGTACATTTTTCAAGGACAAGTAGGATTTGGAGAAAAAGAAGTGAGAGCAGGGGAAAGAACATGAAAGGGCCAGAAGTGGACACAGATGGGAGGGGACAGTTGACATGCAGAAGTTGGGAACAGAAAGATAGTATCCAAATATAGATGGATGGAAGACAAATATATGGGGACCAGGCAGATAGGCAGAACGGAGCAAAGGTCTCTTCTCTCAGCACTGGGGGTTTCAAGACAAGTCTCTGATCTGGCAGCAGTGGCTTTTTCTCTGCATGTCTGTTCTTCTGCTTTCACTTTTTTATTTTTTTATTTTTTTTCCCCTAAAGGTTTTTCAAATGAAAGTGCAACCAATCCTGAAAAAGGTAGCTAAAGAATCTATGTCTTTAACAAAGAGCCAGGTCTCAATGGATACAAAATGATAGAGTAAGAAAGAAAAATATGGAATCTAGTTTATTACCTATGGAGTAGGTATTTCAGAGAGTGGAGGGGATTGGATTAGGGACAGGATTTTGGTTTGAGGAACATGGGAATAAAGTGGGAGAACTTGGAATTTCAGAATCACTGAGGTGGGGTGGGTATGGTGATGTAAATGTTAATTGTTGTGGAATGAGTTCAAGTAGGTTCATAGAGATACGTTATTGGATGCAGTTGTCCCAGGGCAATAGGCAGCTATGTAGGGTGATGGTGTGCAGGGGGCCAGGATTAGGGCAAGACAACCTTTGTGGAGCTTGAGGTGGTTTGAGAGGGTACCTGGAGTATGATGGAAGGATGCTAGATGATTGAGTTGCTTGTGATCCCTCTCATGTAATTTCTGTCATGTAAGTTTCTTGCTGAGGAGTCTGAGATTTTAGCCTGAGGATGAGCCTTAACCGGATAAAAATAAGTCATATTTCTATAATGCATATGTATATGTATATATGTATATGTATATGCATATACATATATGTATATGTATATAATTTCTATATATTCATATTTCTATAATGCATATGTATGTGTATATATGTATATGTATATATGTATATGTATATACATATATGTATATGTATATAATTTCTTCCAAAATAATCATTTCAGATAGTATGAGAAACCAAACTCATTTTAGAGATTCTCAGAATAGGATAAGGAAGGTCAAACAGCTGTTAAGTGTTGGGAGTTAAGGGACTTGGATTTGATCCAGTATATTTTATAGTATGCTACATTGCCTTCAGTCAGATTCACATTGTCTTCTAGTTCAGTAGTGGCTGGAATCTTTTGACAAGCCCTCAAACTTTCTACCATCCAGGAGCAGAAATTATTTGAACTTGGAAATAGGAGAAAGGCAGATAAATAAACCCAGAAATATTTAGTGTGGAGTATATGGTATTCATTTTCCCATTGAAAGGATTGTTTCTTTCTAGGATAATATCAACTCTGTTTTCAAATGTAAAGTTCTTGCTTTTCAAAACAGGAATAGTGAAGGCATTATAGATTTTTAGAGAGAGTCAGAATGTAGTAGAGAAGGAGTAGGTACTCCAGGGGTTCGCTAAACATAGAGGAAAATAAAGTCCTAAATAGTTGCAATTTAAAAAAAAATTAAAAGTAAACCCCAAATTTTCTAATAGGAGCCAATCATAGATAGATACAATGTTTTCCTCATGGTTTTAGGTATTGAAATCAGAGGCAAGGTTTGCGAGTCTTCATTTGGATCATGTAATAAAAAGCATGCTGTATCTAGAGTTAAAAAGACTAAGTTTGAATGTGATTGTGAGTAAAAAGCACACAAGGTTGAGGAGAACATTTCTGAAATATTAAGGCAATATAAAAATATGATCTCTTTAGAAACTACTTTTTCCTCCTTTCATACATATTTGTTTCTAGGTGCAGTGGCAGTGCCTGAATCAGACTCAGAAAGAGCTTTACTGGGATGCCATGCTGGAGGATTATGGGAAGGTGGTTTCACTAGGTAAGGATTTGAACAGTATAGTTCTGAGATGGGATTGTCCTAATTGAGGCAAATGTGACTTGTAAAGTGAGCCAAGTAGACAAAAGTAAAAACCACAGCCCTCTTAAAGATATTACAGGTTTAGGGAGGATGACGTGAAGTCCAGCCATCTGGAACAGTTATGGCAGAGCCTGGGCACTGAGTGGCAGGCAGGAGTAGTAAAAGATTTTAAGATAATGTTAACTCTTACATAGCTTTCTTGGTTGTTTCTGAA
>JAJPUD010030480.1:661-11018 GCA_023553655.1 Myrmecobius fasciatus | reverse complement strand
AAGCCTTCTGAAAGGGAGACCAGCTTAAGTCCACCTTTGTGGCTTTATCTGGGATTGTTTTAAGAATCTCAGGATCTGGGGACTGCTCTCGTTTCTCTCTGTAAAAGCTGTCTATGGTGAGAGCTCTCTTCTTCTTGCTCATTATATTTAGCTGAGGTATCAGTCAACAGCAGGGAATTCTGCAGCCTCAGCAGTAGCAGAGGCAGCAGTGGCAGCAGCAGCAGGCGGGATTTCAATTTGCCTTGGGGCAGTTTGCTGAGTTGACTTCCAGTCTGGTGCTGATCTGGCTAGATCTGCACTAGGACCACACTTTCAGCTGCTCTCAATCCACCCTTTATCAAAGGTAGACCTGCCAAAGCACCTGCCAGCAAGCAGAGCAAAGTGGCCCAAGGGTCTCCCAGGGACTTCCTGGCAGCCTAAAATCTTCTGGTCCGTCCCAGCCCCGGACTTCCACCCCGGCTGCGCACTGGCGTCTGAGCGCTGGGAGCTGCTCGATCCCCCACCCGTCTAAAACTGACCTCAGAAGTTCTTTCAAAGTAGATATTTGATAGAAGTGCGTTGTAGTCTAAGTGTTTGGTGAAGCCCTCACTCCAGAACCAGTTCAGAGGCTCAGTTTGTCTGTGTCTGAGGGAAGGTCTCAGGAGCTTACAGAGAATGCTGTCTGCAGTTCGCCATCTTGGCTCCGCCCCTCGCCATCTTGGCTCTGCCCCCAGAATTTCTAATTTGGTATTTAATTGGGGATTTTTATCTGTTCTTTTTCTAGCTTTTTAAATTATGTGCCCAATTTATTGATGTCCTCTTTTTCTATTTTATTCATGTACCTAGAGATATAAAAGTATTCTATAAATTTTGGTATGTTATCTCATTATTGTCATTCTCTTGGATGAAATTATGGATTGTTTCTGTTATTTGTTTTCTGACCCACTCATTTATTAGAATTAGATTATTTAATTTCCAACTGATTTTTAGTCTATCTTTCCCTAGCCCTTTGTTGAATATAATTTTTCTTGCATTGTGGTCTGAAAAGGAAGAATACACTATTTCTGCCTTTCTGGATTTGATTGTGAGATTTTTACATTTTAATATATGGCCATTTTTTTGTGTAGGTGCCATGTACTGCCAAGAAAAAGGTGTATTCTTTTTTGTTTCTGTTTAATTTTCTCTAGAGGTCAATCATACCTAGATTTTCTAAGATCCTATTAAGCTCCCTAATTTATTTCTTGTCTATTCTGTGATCAGATTTGTCTGATTCTGAGAGGAGAAGGTTGAGGTCTCCCTCTAATATAGTTTTGCTCTCTATTTCTTCCTGTAAGAAGCTTAATATATTCTCTAGGAATTTGTATGTTCTACCATTTGTGCATATACTTTTAATATCATTACTTCATTGTTTTTGGTACTCTTTATCAAGATGTACTTTCTTTCCTTATTTCTTTTAATTAGATCTACTTTTACTTTTGCTTTATCTGAGATCAGAATTGCTACCCTTGCTTTTTTTATGCCAGTTGAACATAATAAATTAGGTTCCAGCCTTTTACCTTTACTCTGTATGTCTTTGTGTTAAATGTCTTTCTTATAAAAAACATATTGTAAGATCCTGTTTTTTTTTTTTAATCTACTTTGCTCTTCACTTCCATCTTATGGGAGAGTTCATCCCATTCACATTCACAGTTACAACTACTAGCTCTGTATTTTCCTCCATTCTATTTTCTTCTTTGTATATACTTTTATTCTCTCTTTCCAGCCTGTCTTTAGTAGTGTTTTGTTCTGTTTTGTTTTTTGACTTTATCTTCTATAACCCCTCTCCCTTCTTTTAGTGATGTTTTTTCCAACCCTTTCTGCCCACTACCTTATTTTCTATAACCCCCCTCTCTTCTCTTACCTATTTTTCCTATGGTTTCTGCCCTCTCTTCTATCTAGCCATTCCCTTTCCTTTCTTCTTTTTCCTTCTATTTCTTTATAGGGATAGATAAATTTCTATACCCAACTGAATGATTAAGTTATTCCCTCTTAGAGCCAAACCTTATGAGATCAAGCTTCAGGCAATGCTCACCCTCTCCCTTCTCTATTTTGTAATAGGTCTTTTGTGCCTCTTCATATAGTCTAATTGTACCATTATATCTCCCCTTTCCTCTTCTTCCAGTACAGACCTTTTCCTGCCCCTTAATGTGTTTTTCTTTGAAAGCATCACATTCACAACCACACCCTCAATCCATGTGATGCCCTCTTCTACCCCAGTGGTAGATACAGTTCTCAAGAGTTATAAATATTTTCCATCTAGGGATGTAAATAGTTTAACATTTAAATATATATTTTTTCCCTGTTTACCTTTCTATTCTCTTGAATCCTGTGTTTGTAGATTAAAATTTCTGTTTAGTTCTTTTTTTTCCTTTTTGCTGAGGCAATTGGGGTTAAGTGCCCAGGGTCACACAGCCAGGATGTGTTAAGTATCTGAGGTCAAATTTGAACTCAGGTCCTCCTGACTTCAGGGCTGGTGCTATATCCACTACACCAATTAGCAGCCTCATGTTTTTTTTTGTTTGTTTTTTTGTTTGTTTTTGTTTTTTAATAGAAATGATTGAAAGTCTCTTACTTCATTGAAGCTCCATCTCCTCCCCTAAAAGGTGCTCAGTCTTGTTGGGTAGTTAATTCTTTGTTGTAACTCCAAGTCCTTTGCCTTTTGGAATATGGCATTCCAGGCTCTCTGATCTGTGGTAATACTGAGTGTTGCTTCTTGATATTTAAATGGTTCTTGTCTGGGAATTTGCAGTATTTTTTTCCTGGAGATTGTAACATTTTAGTTTTGCAACAATGTTCCTTGGGGTTTTCCTTGTGGGATCTCTTTCTATTTCTAGAATTTTTGGACAATGTTCTTTGATAATCTCTTGTAGAATGCTATACAGGCTCTTCTTTTGATCATCGCCATCAGATAGACCAATAATTTTTAAATTGTCTCTTCTGGATCTATTTTCCAAGTCGGCTATTTTTCTAATGAGGTATTTCACATTTTCTTCCATTTTTTCACTTTTTTAGTTTCATTCTTCATGCGTCACAGAGTCACTAGCTTCCTTTTGTCCTATTCTAGTTTTTTTTATTAAAGCTTTTTATTTGCAAAACATATGCATAGATAATTTTTAACACTGACCCTTGCAAAACTTTCTGTTACAAATTTTTCCCTCCTATCCCCTATCCCCTCCTCTAGATGGCAGGAAGTCTAATACATGTTAATTGTGTTAAAATATTTGACAGGTCAAATATTTATATATATATATATATATACATATATATATATGTATATATATGTATATATATATATATATATATATGTATATATATATATATATAATTATCTTGTGTACAGGAAAAAAAACCTGAGAAGGAAAACATAATGTAAGCAAACATCAATAGAGAGTGTGAAAATTCTATGTTGTGGTACACACTCAGATCCCACAGTCCTTTCTCAGGGTGTATATGGCTTTCTTCATCACTGAACAACTGGAACTGGTTTGAAACATCTCATTGTTGAAGAGAGCCATGTCTATCAGAATTGATCATCATATAGACTTATTGCTGCTGTGTCTGATGATCTCTTGGTTCTGCTGATTTCACTCAGCATCAGTTCATGCAAGTCTCTCCAGGCCTCTCTGAAATCATCTTGTGTTCTAGTTTTTTATTGTGTGATTTTCTTCATTTAGCTTTTTTCTCTCTTTTTTCCATTTGGTTAATTGTACTTTTGAAGGTGGTGGTTTCTTTAGGGGATTTTTTTTTATTCATTTGGCCAATTTTGTTTTTTAAGGAATTGCTTTCTTTTTCCAAGTGGTTTATTCTTGCATACCTCGTTTCTTTTCTCATTTTTCTTCTACTACTCTTATTTCCCTCTTAAAGTCTTTTATGAGCATTTCCAAGAAGCCTCTTTGGGCTTCAGATCAATTCATATCACTCTGAGATTTCATCTGTGAACATTTTGTCCTTGTCTGACTTTTTGTTTTGGCATTCCCTGTCACCAGAGTATCTTTCTATGGTCAAGGTTCTTTTCTGCTTCTTGGGCTCATTTTTCTTTCCTTTTCTTTTAGTATTTCATTTTTTTTTTTACTTTTATGATTGAGCTCTGCTAAAGGGGACACTGTCTCAATCTTCTTGTGCTCTTCTGAGTCTTGGCTTTCAGCATAGGGGCCCCTTGTGTTTGTGTTTTCAGGGGGTAGCTTTGTTTGCTCTTTTCAGGAAACAGTCTGGTTTTCCAGAGTTTGCTTTTTGAGCTGGACCTGGAGGCTGTCTCACTGATTGGCTCCTCTACTGAGCCAAGACTTAGGATCTTAGCTGCTGATTTGCTGTGATTAAGTTCCTCTCACCAGCTTTTCCAGAGTCTATCTGAGCAGGGCTTGAATACCTTTTTCTTCCCAGTGAAAATGACCTTTCTTGAATTTTTTCCAGTCTTTCTTGAGCTGAGAATGGTTTTATTCCTTCAGATTCTATACAAAGACTTGGTTTCATGTGGTTTTTGAGGGAAACTGGGGAGCTTCAGCTGCTTCCTGACTTCACTCCACCATTGGCTCCAACCCCAGAATTCTATAATGTTATAATCTTTGTAACATTCATTATAGAATATATCTCTGTCTGATATAACAGAATTCTTTAATATTACTCTTCCCCCTGATTGAAGATTTTCCCTGTTCTTTTCTCCTACTTCAATCTCTGACATTGCATCTCCCTCTTACTATTTTAGCCCTTCTTATTCCTAAGAGATTATGTGTTATTTTTCCATTATTGTTGTCCTTTGATTTGATTATGGTACTTCACTTATTCACCCTTATCTTCTAACTTCCATTTTATGCACCTTCCTATTCTGCTGGTTAGTCTCACAAAAACATTGATCTAATTTAAGGAGGTCTGTATCATCACAGTGTTTTAAATTTGTTCCTCTAGCATTTGTGCCCTTTGGGGCATTTTAAACTCCTTGTATACTTTTAGAAGGAAATCTTAGTGATTGATCTCTTGTGATATGTTTGTTTTAAATCTTGGTTTTTCTCTCTCTCTATATATTTTTTCTTTTTTAAAAGTGATGTGTTAGAGCAAAAAAATGCTGAATATTTTCCCAAGGGGTAAGGAATTATTTTTCTTTGTTCATTATTCATCATATGGTTACCTATGAGACTTCTTAAATTCTTGACTCTTGGAGACAACTGAAATTACTTTGCTTTTTTGATTTTAATTCTTTTCCTGGGGAATTATTGAAAATTTGTGGGGACTAGACAAAATATCTAATCTTTCTCCTTGTTGGTTAAGAGAAGAGAAAGTTTGAGCATATTATAATTCAATCATTTACTTAACTATAATGTAAAAGCAGTACAAATAATAACACAGCTCCTTTAATAAGATTAACACAAGGATTACGCACACACACACTTATTATGCAATGCACTCAGTATTTGAAAGGAAGATAAACACAGACAGAAAATGAGCACAAAAACATAAATGAAGAAAATCCATTCATCTGAGACAATTCTTAACTCTGGAACTCTAAACTTCAGAATTTTCTTTTTGTCTCAGGATCTGTCCATTTAAATTCTTTGATGAATAGGAGGTTATTGTTTTGTTTTGTTTTTTCAAACTGATGCTTCCAGTGTTCAACTTAATGCACACTTGGCTTTACTAACAACTCATTGGATACTTATAAATCCACTCTAATTCCCTACTATATCTCTCTTTTCTTCTTTTTTTATTAATACTTTTTATTTGCAAAACATATGTATGGGTAATTCTTCAACATTAACCCTTACAAAGGTTTCTGTTACAAATTTTTCCCCCTTACTCCCCACCCCTCCCCTAGATGGCAGGGTATCCACTACATGTTAATTATGTTAAAATACTTGACAAATCGAATATATGTGTACTTATTTCCATACATCATTTTTGTGCAGGAGACTTTGTATCTGCAAGAAAGAATAATCAAATAAAGGAAATACAATGCAAGCAAACATCAATAGAGAGCATGAAAATGATATGTTGTAGTCCACATTTCACATCCCTCTCTCTCAGTGTATATGTTTTTTTTCACTGAACAATTGGAACTGGTTTGAAGCATTTCATTGTTGAAGAGAGTCATGTCCATCAGAATTGATCATCATATAGTATTGTTGTTGCTGTGAATAATGATCTCCTGGTTCTCCTCACTTCACTCAGCATCAGTTCATGCAACTCTCTCCAGGCCTCTCTGAAATCATCTTGCTGGTCGTTTCTTACAGAACAATAATATTCCATAACATTCATATACCATAATTTATTCAGCCACTCTCCAATTGATGGGCATCCTTTCAGTTTCCAGTTTCTAGCCACTCCACAAACATTCTTGTACATGTGGGGCCCTTTCCTTCCTTTATGATTTCTTTGGGATATAAGCCCAATAGAAACACTGCTGGGTCAAAGGGTATGCATAGTTTGATAACTTTTTGAGCATAGTTCCAAATTGCTCTCCAGAATGGCTAGATTTGTTTACAGTTCCACCAACAATGTATTAGTGTCCCAGTTTTCCCACATCCCATCCAACACCTGTCATTATCCTTTCCTGTCATTTTAGCTAATCTGACAGGTGTGTAGTGGTACCTCAGAGTTGTCTTAATTTGCATTTCTCTGATCAATAGTGATTTGGAGCACCTTTTCATATGACTAAAAATAGTTTTGATTTCATCATCTGAAAATTGTCTGTTAATATCCTTTGACCATTTATCAATTGGAGGATGGCTTGGATTCTTGTAAACATGAGACAATACTCTATATATCTTAGAGATGAGACCTTTATCAGAACCCTTAAATGTAAAGATGATTTCCCAATTTGATGCTTCCCTCCTAATCTTGTCTGCATTAGTTTTGTTTGTACAGAAACTTTTTAACTTAATATAATCAAAATTATCTATCTGGTGTTCAATTAAGAGTTCCAGATCTTCTTTGGACATAAATTTATTCCATCTCCACAGGTCTCAGAGGTAAACTATCCTATGTTCCTCTAATTTGATTACAATATCACTCTTTATATCTAGATCACGAACCCATTTAGATCTTATCTTGGTATGCGATGTTAGGTGTGAGTCCAGCCCTAATTTGTTCCACACTAGTTTCCAATTTTCCCAGCAGTTTTTGCCGAATAGTGAGTACTTATCCCAAAAGCTGGGGTCTTTGGGTTTATCAAACACTAAATTACTATAGTCATTGTCTAGATTGTCCTGATATCCTATTCTATACCACCGATCGACTGCTCTATTTCTCAGCCAGTACCAAACGGTTTTGATGACCGCTTCTTTATAATATAGTTTTAGATCTGGTACAGCAAGGCTACCTTCATCTACCTTTTTTTCATTAATTCCTTTGAAATTCTTGACCTTTTGTTCTTCCAGATGAACTTTGCTACTATTTTTTCTAGATCTGTAAAATAATTTCTTGGGAGTTTGATTGGTATGGCACTAAATAAGTAAATTAGTTTGGGTAGTATTGTCATTTTTATTATGTTCGCTCTGCCTACCCATGAGCACTTAATATTTTTCCAATTGACTAGGTCTGATTTTATTTGTGTGGAAAGTGTTTTGTAGTTTAATTCGTATAGTTTCTGACTTTTTCTTGGCAGATAGATTCCCAAATATTTTATGCTATCATCCGTTATTTTGAATGGAATTTCTTTTTGTATCTCTTGCTGCTGAACTTTGTTGGTAACATATAAAAATGCTGATGATTTATGTGGATTTATTTTAAATCCTGCCACTTTGCTAAAGTTGTGAATTGTTTCTAGTAGCTTTTTAGTTGAGTCTCTAGGGTTCTCTAACTATACCATCATGTCATATGCAAAGAGTGATAATTTGGTTTCTTCGTTACCTACTCTAATTCCTTTTATCCCTTTTTTTCCCTTATTGCCAAAGATAACATTTCTAATACAATATTAAATAGTAATGGTGACAGTGGACAGCCTTGTTTCACTCCTGATCTTATTGGGAATGGTTCTAGTTTGTCTCCATTACATATGATGCTTGCTGATGGTTTTAAGGAGATACTACTAATCATTTTAAGGAAAAGCCCATTTATTCCTATACTCTGTAGAGTTTTTAATAGGAATGGGTGTTGGATTTTATCAAATGCTTTTTCTGCATCTATTGAGATAATCATATGGTTTTTATTAATTTGGTTATTGATATAATTGATTATGTTAATTGTTTTCCTAATATTGAACCAGCCCTGCATTCCTGGTATAAATCCTACTTGGTCATGATGTATTATCCTGGGGATAACTTTCTGTAATCTTGTTACTAAAATCTTATGTAAAATTTTTGCATCAATATTCATTAGGGAAATGGGTCTATAGTTTTCTTTCTCTGTTTTCACCCTACCTGGTTTAGCTATCACCACCATATCGGTATCATAGAAGGAATTTGGAAGTATACCTTCTGTCCCTATTTTTTCAAGTAGTTTGTATAGTATTGGAATTGATTGTTCTTTGAATGTTTGGTAGAATTCACATGTAAAACCATCTGGCCCTGGAGATTTTTTCTTAGGGAGTTTATTAATAGCTTGTTCTATTTCTTTTTCTAAAATGGGGCTATTTAAATAATTTATTTCCTCTTCTATTAACCTGGGCAATCTATATTTTTGTAGATATTCCTCCATTTCATTTAGATTATCAAATTTGTTGGCATAAAGTTGGGCAAAATAACTCCTAATTATTACTCTAATTTCCTCTTCATTGGAGGAAAGTTCTCCCTTATCATTTTTGAGACTAACAATTTGATTTTCCTCTTTCCTTTTTCTGATCAAATTAACTAAAGGCTTTTCTCTTTTGTTGGTTTTTTCATAAAACCAACTCAGTTTTATTTATTAATTCAATAGTTTTCTTATTTTCAATTTTATTAATCTCACCTTTTATTTTCAGAATTTCCAATTTGCTATTTAATCAAGGGTTTTTAATTTGCTCTTTTTCTAGTTTTTTTTAATTGTAAGCCCAATTCATTGATCTTCTCTATCTCTATTTTATGCAAGTAAGCATCTAGAGATATAAAATTACCCCTTATAACTGCTTAGGCCGTATCCCACAAATTTTGGTATGTTGTCTCATTATTGTCATTCTCCTGGATGAACTTATCGATTGTGTCTATAATTTGCTCTTTCACCCATTCATTCTTCAGGATTAGATTATTTAATTTCCAATTAACTTGTGGTCTATTTTCTCCTGGCCTTATATTACAGGTGAGTTTTATTGCATCATGATCTGAAAAGGATACATTTACTATTTCTGCTTTTCTGCATTTGATTTTGAGGATTTTATGCCCTAACACATGATCAATTGTCGTATAAGTTCCATGAACCCCTGAGAAAAAAGTATACTCCCTTCTATCACCATTCAATTTCCTCCAGAGATCTATCATACCTAACTTTTCTAACATTTTGTTTACCTCCCTAACTTCTTTCTTATTTATTTTGTGGTTTGATTTATCTAATTCTGAGAGAGCAAGGTTGAGATCCCTCACTAGTATAGTTCTACTGTCTATTTCTCCTTGCATCTCTGTTAGTTTCTTCTCTAGGAATTTGGATGGTATACCACTTGGTGCATATATGTTTAATGTTGATACTGCTTCATTGTCCATGGTACCCTTTAGTAAAATATAGTTTCCTTCCTTATCTCTTTTAATTAGATCTATTTTTGCTTTTACTTGATCTGAGATAAGGATTGCTACCCCTGCTTTTTTTTGTTCACCTGAAGCATAAAAGATTCTGCTCCAGCCCTTTACCTTCACTCTGTATGTATCTCTATGTTTTAGATGTGTTTCTTGTAAACAACATATTGTAGGATTCTGGCTTTTAATCCAGTCCTCTATCCATTACCGTTTTATGGAAGAGTTCATCCAATTCACATTCACAGTTAAAATAACTATATCTATATTTCCTGCCATCTTATTTACCCAAAGTTATATTTTTCTCTTCCCTTTCCCCTTACTCCCTTCCCACCTCCCCAGTATTTTGTTTTTGATGACCACCTCCCTCTAACAGTCCTCGCCCCTTTAGAATCCTCCCTCTTTTTTACACCTTTCCCCTAATCCTTCTATTAGTTTATCCCTTTATTTTCCTCCTTTCCCTCCTACTTCCCTATAAGGAGGGCCAAGTTTTTCTTTGAAACCAAATGTGTCTGATATACTCTTTTAGAACCCAATCTAATGAGAGTAAGATTTACACAATACTCATCGCCCTCCCTTCTTTCCCTCAATTATATTAGATTTTCTATGTGTCTTCATGAGACTTTGCCTTATTTTACCTCCTTTTTAAAAATTTTATTTACCTCCTTGGGGGGGGGGGGGGGGGGGGGGGGGGGGGGGGGGGGGGGGGGGGG
>JAJPUD010030478.1:0-13148 GCA_023553655.1 Myrmecobius fasciatus | reverse complement strand
CAGCTCCGCTGATTGAATTATTTCTGGTGCTGATCAGTCCTGTTGTTTGATCGATTGCTTTAAGGTGCTGTGTAATGGCAGCTAGGTCCAATGCTCATCAGGGATTCAGTGGTTCACAATCTATCCCCCTCAAAAGGCAGACCCTCCAAACCACCTGCCCACAATCAGGACAGATTGTTCCAAGAGGCCCACAGAAGACTCCCAGGTGTGTGAAAAGCACAATGCTCCCACTCCTGTTCCCGACTCTTGTTCCAGCTCCCTGCTCCAGCTCTCTGCCCCGGGTCTCCCTGTGCTGCAATCTGGGTTCAGTAGACCACCCCCCTGCCCAATTAAAACAGACCTGTTTTAAGGTTCTTCCAGAGTATCTTCTTCTAGAATCGTGTTGTTCTCCAGATATTGTGGATTTTTTGGCTTCAGAATCTGTCTAGAGGCTTCATATGTTGTTGGTTTGAGGGGAGGTTAGAGGAGGTTACAGAGACTCCTGTCTGATCTCCGCCACCATGGCTCCACCCCCAGAAGGAAGTGAACCGTGGAAATCTTGAAGGATAATAAAGTTTGGAAGAACTCTCAAAAAAATATTACTAACTTTGTATTCCCTAACATCTGATTTTTCCCAAGTTATACTTTTCACTTATCTTTCCCCTTTTGCTCCTCCCTAGTGTTTTGCTTTTGACCACTTCCTCCCTCAAACAGGCCTCCCTTTTTACTGAGCCCCCTTTCTTTTTACTTTTGCCTTGTACTTCTGTTCTCCTTCCTATTAGTCTTGCCCTTCCCTTTCCTCTTTCCTCCCCTACTTCCTTATATAATGAGAAATGTTTATTTATGAAACTAAATATGTCTGATCTCTCTCTTTAACAAAATATGATGAGATTAAGGTTCACACAATGTTCATCCCCCTCTGTTCTTTCCCTCAACTCTAACAGATTTTTTTTCCCTTTACATGAGATGTAATTTAACCCATTTTACCTCCCCTTTCCCCTTCTTCCAGTATGATCCCTTTTCCACCACTAGTTCCTTTTGTATATCATCACAATAAAGACAAATTTTACCTACACCGTCTAAACACAGCCCAAACAGAGATAGTTCTCAAGAGTTAAACATATCATCTGCCCATATAGGCATGTAAACTTTTATACTTTAAAAATAGTTTTTTCTTTCTTTTTACCTTTTTATGCTATTTTTGAGTTCTGTGTTTGAAGATCAAATTTTCTGTTCAGCAATGGTCTTTTCATCAAAATTAAATGAAATTCACTTATTTCATTAAATTTTCTCCATCCACATGTCACAGCCCTTTCCTGTAAGTCTCCTCAGTTGTTTAGGTCAGGAAAAATCTCGCTTGAACCTTTCTGTTGCTATGTCACATATAAATTCAATATAATCCATATAGTAATGAATTATTTTAAAGTTGTCTGAAGAAGAATGTTGGGATAGTTCAATTTTGTTGCTTATTGCTTGTAACACCTAAAACAAGTTTTATGAAGATTTTTTCAATCAATAAAAATAAATCAACAATATATACAATAGTCCCTATGACTTCCCTATGAAATTTTTAATGAATCAGTATATTAATAATCCTCAAAAGGAACAAAAATAAATACTTGAAAATTAAAGAAAATAATTTAAAATAAAGCAAAAAAGACAAATAAATTGATAAAAGCTGTTCTTATTTTTTAATGTATTAATCATTGTTATTGTGTTCAAGCTTTTTTTTCTTTTTTTTCTCTCTTTTATAAATATATCACATGTTTCTTAGCCAAGAAAATATTTTACAATAATTATTTTAATATAGTTTAAAACTTATACATTTTATTCCTAAGTGGTTCATTGCTAGTCAATAAAGCATACAGGCAATCATAAAATAATAAATCAGACAATTTTAGATTTTGAACGAACAAAATTAATATGTATTGAACAATATAAGATACTTTTTAATAATAGCATGTCATTAAATCAAATACTTGAAACAAAAATTTGAAAGCATATATAGTTACAGGTATCTATAGGAGAATGAAGGAAATGTAAAAGACATTCATACCCAAGAAAGAAATACAAATTAAAACAACTTACATTTATTATTCTAATTAAGAACATCAAAGAAAAAAATTATACTCTATATAAAGGAGCTAAGGAATAATGAGAACATTTATAGTATATTGGATGTTCTGTGAATTAGTATGTTATAGGACCAATTTAGAATTTTATCAAGAACAGAGACTGAAGATGGTAGTTTAGAGACAACCCAGCTGAATTGTCTTAACATTTCCTTCCAAACAAAAGCCCTTTGAAATATCAAAATAAATAAAATTTTGTAATGACAGAACTAACAAAAAGTTAGGTGATATATGTTTTCTGGTAAAAACAAAACTCAGGAGGTCAGCAGGAAAAGTTTAGTTGCTAGACTTTGTTGATAATATATAAAAATGCTAATGATTTATGTGGATTTATTTTGTATCCTGCAACTTTACTAAAGTTGTGAATTGTTTCTAGTAGTTTGTTAGTTGATTCTCTAGGATTCTCTAAGAATACCACTGTATCATCAGAAAAGAGTGATAATTTGGTTTCCTAATAAACTCCTCCTCCTCTAATATCTTTTTATTCTCATTACTAAAGCTAACATTTCTAATACAATATTGAATAATGATAGTGAACAAGCTTGTTTCACTCCTGATCTTATTGGGAATGGTTCTAGTTTGTAGCCATTACAGATGATGGTTGCTGATGGTTTTAAATAGATACTACTGATCATTTTAAGGAAAAGTGTATTTATTCTATACTTTCCAATGTTTTAATAGGAATAGGTGTTGGATTTTGTGAAAGGTTTATTTTTCATCTATTGAGATAATCATGTGATTTTTGTTAGTTTGGTTATTGATATGGTCAATTATGCTAATAGTTTTCCTAATATAGAACCAGGGCTGCATTCCTGGTATAAATCCTACTTGGTCACGGTATATTACCTTGGGGATGACTTTCTAGAATCTCTTTGCTAATATTTTATTTAAGATTTTCATCAATATTCATTAGGAAAATTGTTCTATAATTTTTTTCCCTCTGATTTCACACTACCTGGTTAAGGTATCAGCACCATATCTGTATCATAAAAGGAATTTGATAGAAGTAATTTTTTTAACTATTTTTTCAAATAGTTTATATAGTATTGAAATTAATTGTTCTTTAAATGTTTGGTAGAATTAACATGTAGATTCACTTGGCCCTGGATATTTTTTCTTAGGGAGCTGATTAATACTTTGCTCTCATTATTTTTCTAAAATGAGACTATTTAAATAATTTATTGCCTCTTCTGTTAACCTGGGCAACTTATATTTTTGTAGATATTCCTACATTTCATTTAGATTATCAAATATATTGGCATGTACTTGGGCAAAATAACTCCTAATTATTTATTGCTCTAATTTTCTCTTCATTGGTGGAAACTTCTCCCTTTTCATGTTTGAGATTAACAATTTGATTTTATTTTTCCTTGTTCTAATCAATTTAACTAAAGTTTTATCCATTATGCTTTTTTTCATAAAACCAACTCTTAGTTTTATTTATTAATTCAATAGTTTCCTTGTTTTCAGTTTTATAAATCTCCCCTTTTATTTTCAAAATTTCTAATATGGCATTTAATTGAGGAGTTTCAATTTTTTTCTAGCTTTTTTTAGTTATAAGCCCAATTCATTAATCTTCTATTTCTCTATTTTATGCAAGTAAACATTTAAAGATATAAAATTTACACTAATAACCATTTTGGTTGCATCCCACAAATTTTGGTATATTGTCTCATTATTGTCATTGTCTTAGATGAAGTTATTGTTTTTTTTATGATTTGTAGTTTAACCATTCCTTCTTTAAGGTTAGTTGATTTAGTTTCCAATTAATTTTTGGTTTATTTCCCTGGCATTTTATTTCATGTGATTTTTATTGCATCATGATCTGAAAAAAATGCCTTTATTATTTCTGTCTTTTTGCATTTGGTTTTGAGGTTTTATGCCCCAACACATGGCCAATTTTTGTATAAGTTCCATGAACCACCAAGAAAAAAGTAAACTCCTTTCTGTCATCATTAAAGTTCCTCCATAGATTTATCATACCTAAGTTTTCTAATGTTTTTATACCTCCTTAAATTCTTCTTTGTTTTGTGATTTGATTTATCTAGTTATGAGAGAGCAAGGTTGAGATCTTCCACTAGTATAGTTTTTCTCTCTTTTTCTTCTTGCATCTCTCTTAAATTCTCTTCTAGGAATTTGGATGTTATACCACTTGGTGCATATATGTTTTAATATTGATATTGATTCATTATCTATGGTACCTTTTAGCAAAGTATAATTTCCTTCTTTATCTCTTTTAATTAGATCTATCTTTGTTTTTACTTGATCTGAGATCAGGATCACTACCCTGTTTTTTTTTTGTTTGTTTGTTTGTTTTGTTTTTGTTTTTAACTTTAACTGAAGCATAATAAATTCTGCTCTAGCTCTTTATCTTTACTTTGTATGTATCATTCTGTTTTGAATGTGTTTCTTGTAAACAAGATTTTGTAGGATTCTGGATTTTAATCTACTCTGCTATTTGTTTCTGTTTTATGTTTCTTTCTGGCTGCTTGCAGTATTTTTTCCTTGGTCTGATAATTCTGAAATTTAGCCACAGTATTCCTTAGAGTTTTCATTTTGGGGTCTCTTTCAGGAGGTGATCAGTGAATTCTTTCAATAGCTATTTTACCTTCTGATTCTAGGATATCAGGACAGTTTTCCTTTATGATTTCCTATAAGAGAATATCTAGGTTCTTTTTCTTTTTTTTATAATGGCTTTCAAGAAGCCCAATAGTCCTTAGATTGTCCCTCTTACATCTATTTTCCAGGTCAATTGTTTTTCCTAGGAAATATTTCCTATATTCTTCTTTTTTTCAATTATTTTTGTTTTGTTTGATTCTTGAAGTTTTAGTCAGTCATTCACTTCCCTTTGTTCAGTTTTAATTTTTAGTGCATTATATTCTCCTTCTTTCTTTTTTTAGCTCATTTTTATTTGGCCAATTGAATTGTTTTGTTTATTGCATTTTTTTTTCCATTTCACAATAGACTTTGGACAGAATATGCCATTTGCATCCAGAAAATGAACTAAGGAGACTAAATCTAAATCAATGCATGCTATGTTCACTTCTTTTTCTGTTTGGTTTTTTTATCTCTCCCATGTTTTTTTCCTTTTGCTCTGATTTATGTCTTCCAACATGATTCATAAAATAAAGTGTACTGAAAATAAATGAATTTACTAGGAAATAAAGCATGTAACTGCAGAAAATAAAATATCAAATTAAAATAAAATACCCAAAAAACTTGAATTCAAGAAATAGGATGGAAAATTAGAAAATAACAAAGACAATTTGACTAAAAAGTTTCTATGAGCACAAGGAAGAATTAAAAAACAGAAACAATTTGAGGGAAAAAAACTACAGACAGAGCTTCCAAGAAAATTGAACTAAGGCCCAAAATAAAATTGCAAGGAAAAAAAAAAGATGACTAGTTAATGAAAAAAATGGAAAAAGAAAAAAGTCATGCAAGGCAATTATGAAAAGACAATTAACATCTGGAAAACAAAAAGAAACATACAAATAAAAATCACCAAGAAAAACAACTTCTGCAAGCAAAGAATAGCAGCAAAGTGCAAAATTTCAGTGGATGACAATTAATGAGGGGGAGTGTGCTGGTAGATATAGAGTGTAGGGAAACCACATTGGACAGATGATGGCCTGGACTTAGATCTGTCAGAAGCATTCCCAAAATAACAGAAGTCTTTCTCTTCTCGGAACCTCAATTGTACAGGTAGTGTTGTCTTTTAAACTGAGTCAGGAGCTGGAAGTATTATTTTATTGATCTCTATTATTTATTTTGCTAACCTGTTGCATTTAAATGGTATGCTATTTGATTTATGGTTCCTGCCTAATCCCTTAGGAGAGTTTACACTGGATGAATGTTTGAGCCCTATTAGTAAAATTATCCCAAACCACTCAGATGAAAAGTATTTTTTAAAGTTTTTTTCTTGCATAGGCACTGTTAAGTGCTAACAACATTAACACAAACAAAAAGAAAGCAAAATCCACCTTCAAGGCACTTACATTCTAATTGAAAAAAACAATACATAAAAAGAAACAGAAAATGAGGGGGAATGATAGGGATAACCTTAGAGGCATCATGCCGAGAAACCTCATATTTTGGTGTAGCCTTGTGAGAAGTGAAACTGACATGTCTAGAGGGCCATTATTACAAAAATAATGATAGAAAGACTAACTACCAGTCACCTGCTTATTATTTTTGAAAGAAAATAATAAAGGTTGTTAGATGTTTCAGTAGATCACATCAGTCCTGGTGTCAAGGAGATTCATCTCCCTAAATTCAAATCTAGCCACAGAGGCTTACTATCTGTATGACACAAGACAAAAAACTTAACCCTGTGTGCCTCAGTTTCTTTATTGGTAAAATTAGCAGGAGAAAGACATAAGCAACTACTCCAGCGTGTTTGCCAAGAAAACCACAAAAAAGGCCAGTCAGGCATAAAAGAAAAATGACTAACTACCAAAGTGTTGGATAAAATGAATTGAATATGCCAAAGTATTTAAGCATATTTCTTCAAATGTGGTCATTTATTTTTTCTTATGTGAATTTCTGTCTATAGCATACACCATATTGAAATCATTCCACAGGCTTGTTACTTTTTAGCTTGGAATTTCTTAACTTCTTTTCTGTTGTGGACTATTTGCCAGCTTCACATAGCTTATTGACTACTTGAAATAATGTTTTATGTTTAATATTCACAATCAAAGAAAATAATAAATTTCAGTTAGAAGGTAAAGAAATAATTTTTTCTTCCCATCCAAGTTCATTGATCTTTTGAATTGGATTAGTTACCCATCAAGATTAAAAAAGATTTCCTATATTTTTTTTCTTAAACATTATTTCAGCTTCATCTGGAAAGTAATTCATGATCTCTAGGATCATAGAATAAGAGAGCTTGAAAGAACCTTCAAGATCATATAGTCCAAATTGGTCCAATCTAATAAAGTGCTATTAGGCATTTGTTCAGGGTTCTACACATAGCTATTCTTTCCCAAAGTTTGTTTTATTATATCTTTAAAGATAAGATATGTCATTATTCATCAATAAATGTTATGAATTTTTTTTCCATCATACAATATGTTGTCATGATTTTCCCAAGTTTATGTTTAAAAATACTTTGTTAATATTATGTTCATAATTATCTTTCGTCTTACAAAGTTACTTGCATTTCAATAAATTGCCCTAGTGACCAATTTTCCTTAGCAAATGCAAAAATTTCCAGCAGCCTCTCTTGGCAATTTATTGGTATTAGTAATAATCTCAAATTTCCCATAGCCTAGGAGGATGCAATATGTTTTTTCTTTTCTTTGTTTTTGGGGCACAAGGGAGATAAAAGCTTGATTCTTTAATGCAGTGTTCTGAATGCTGACCCATATACATCAATGGAAAGGCTTTGGATAAACTTCTTCTAAAATATGGGCTATGCATGTCTCAGGGATCCCACTACTTAGTACAGCTCCCTCAGTCCCAAGCTAATTGATTTGTGATAATAGAACAGCCACTTCTGCATTTTGTTCTCTAATATTATACAAAAAGGCTAAGAAGTCTTTTGACATGTGTAGCAAATGATTCCCAGTTAGGCAGCTAAATGGTACATTGGACAGGTCTAAAGTCAGAAAGACTCATCTTCCTGAGTTCGACTCTGGTACACCTCACTTTCTTCATCTAAAAATGAGCTTGAGAAAGAAAGAAATGAAGAACCATTCAGTGTCTCTGCCAAGAAAGCGGCAAATGAGGTTACAAAGATTCAAAATAATTAAACAACAGAAACAACAATTGTAGCGTGAGTACTCTCACAAGCTTTGAGGGTCTCTTTAATCAGAAAGTATACATTATATGATGAAAGAAGGAGGGAAATTGAGTACCCTTGATAAGCTATGAGTCCAGGAGATAAATACTAGTTACTGAAATCCACATGAAGGAAACACTGAGCAATGACATCTTAATCCAGGGATGTGTGATCCCTAATATCCACTAAATGCTGGTTATTTTGTTACAGCTGATAATAGTAGGGTGGAAATTAAAATTACCTACTTTAAAAACTCCTACCATGTTACTAATCCATTGTCTCAATAATGTAATATGATTTGCATATTAGTGGGGTCAGAAGGTCATAGAATTTTCCTTGTTGCACCCCCCACTATCTTACTACTGTTAATAATAACAAATCCTGCTGACAAGTCACATATGACTGTGAGGCACAAGTAATAAATGTCAGTGGAGAACTGGAAATATTTTAAGTGCTATAGAAATGCTAAACAAAACATTCAAACTTTTCTGACTTGGTACAATAGGAAGGATATTCTCAGCATCTAATGTGATCCCTAAAGCAGCATAAATCCAATTTTCCAGCTATTCATGCAAACTACTTACAGCAATTTTAATTTTAGGGCTCTTAAAATGTGTAGACCCCCCAATGGGAATCATTTCCTATTTCACAGTTTTCAGGGTTGGGGTTTCTTTTAATTTGGTTCTTAGATTATTATATTTCTATTCAAAACTCCTCATTATGAACCAGTGAATTCAAGAATGATAAAAGCACATCTTGGTTTATCAGCCTCACATCTACATTTACAGTCTTATCATCCTTGCCTACCTTCACTGGAGTACAAAAGTACCCTGACAGTATTGTAGGCAATTGTCTGACCAAGGTATGGTTTGGTTATTTTGTTTTGTTATGTTTAGTTGCTGCAGCACAGTTATGAGATAGCATGGCATTGTGACAGAGAACTGATCCTGAAGTCAGGGACACCTGATTGCAAAGCCTGTTTTATAACTAAGGACTATTCATTAAGACTCCAAACTCCAAACACCTGGAGTTTATCTGAGGCACTCGGGACACTCTGCCAAGATTGGGGGCAGGTGTTCTGGCAGGCTTGCCTTGTTTAAGGAGTAATTCGGACTTAGTCCTAGCCCCCACCGGCCCAGCACCTTAAATTAATTTGCCAAATTGCCCCAGGGCAAAGAGCATTAGCCTCGATTTTATCAAAACTTAAAGAGATATACACACAGTTTTAAAAAAAATGAAGAAGCAAAAGAGAGTTCTCACCATAGACAGCTTTTATCGAGACAGAGAAGGGCTGACCCCAGATTCTGAGGTTCCTTTAGACAAAATTTCAGAGGATGTTATTAAGGACTATCATTGGTTCCCTTTTCAAAAGGCCTTTCTGGAAGATTACATACAGAATCTCAAAAGAGAGCTGGAGGATAAATGGGAAAATAAACTGAAGTCATTGCAAGAAGCCCTCCAAAAGAGATATGATAAAGAAACTTTTATTTGAATTTATTGAATTTATTGAAATTTATTGAAAATATTTATTTATTGGAATTTATTGAAATTTAATTTATTTATTGAATTTTTTGAAATTTATTGAAAAATAAAATTAGTGAAGTGAAAAAAGAGTGCAATGAACAAATTGGCCAGTTACAAAAGGAGCTTAAAAAGGTAACTGAAGAAAACAACATTTTAAAAATAAGAACTGAACAAATGCAAGTGAATGACTCAATAACACTTCAAGAATCAGTCAAACAAAAACAAAAAAATGAAAAATTAGAAGAAAATAAGAAATATCTCCTAGGAAAAACAACTGACTTGGAAAATAGATCTAGGAGAGACAATCTAAGGATTATTGGGCTTCGTGAAAGTCATGATGAAAAAAAGAATCTAAACACTATCTTCCAGGAAATCCTGAAAGAAAACTGCCCTGATATTGCAGAATCGGAAGGCAAAATCACCGTTGAAAGAATTCACCAATCACCTCCTGAAAGAGACCCCAAATTTAAAACCCCAAGGAATATCATGGCTAAATTTCAGGACTATAGCACCAAGGAAAAGATTCTGCTAGCAGCTAGAAAGAAACAATTCAAATACCGAGGATCAATTATTAGAATCACACACAATCTGTCAGTCTCCACATTAAAGGATCGAAGGGCCTGGAACCAGATATTCCAAAGGGCAAAGAAACTTGGATTACAGCCAAGAATAAGTTACCCAGCTAGAATGAGCATTATCTTCCAGGGAAGAAGATGGTCATTCAATGATATTGGTGAATTTCGCCTATTTCTAAGGAAAAGACCAGATCTGAACAAAAAATTCGACATCCAAACACAGAACTCAAGAGATGCATAAAACGGTAAAAAGGAAAGGACTCTTGGGAACATTATTTTTACTAGCGGGATACTTAAAGTTTGGGGGTATAATTAACTACATATTACTTTGATAATATGAAAAAGAGAACTAGAGGGGGAAAGGTTGTCATACTAAGGAAAAGAGGGAAAAAGTGGTAAAATAAGATCTAAAAAAAGGAGGTAAAAACAAAGTAAAATCACTTGAAGAGGCAAAGAAAACCTAATATAATGGAGAGAAAGAGGGGAGGGAGATGAGCATTGTGTAAATCCTACTCTCATCAGGTTGGGCTCTAAAAGTGTATATCAGACATTTGATTTCACATAGAAACTTGTCTGTTGCTACAGGGAAGTGGGAGGGAAAGGAGGAAAAGAAAGGGATAAACTAATAGAAGGAAAATAGAAGAATCAGGGGAAAGGAGTAAAAACAGGGGGAGGGGACCTAAAGAGTGGAGTATTGTTTGGGGGAGGAGGTCATCAAAAGCAAATTACTGAGGGGGGGAAGGGAGAAAGGGGAAAGGAAAGGGGAAAACATAACTTGGGTAAATAAGATGGCAAGAAATAAAAAATTAGTTATTCTAACTGTGAATGTGAATGGGATGAACTCTCCCATAAAGCGGAAGCGGATATCAGACTGGATTAAAAATCAGAATCCCACTACATGTTAATAATGTTGAAATGCTTGAGAAGTTATGCAAGAAACATCCTATATACAAGAAAAAAAAGAATCAGAGAAAGGCAACACAATGCAAGCAAATGTCAATAGAGATCATGAAAATGTTACGTTGTGGACCATATTTCATTTCCCTCTCTCTGGGTGTATATGGTTTTCTTCAGTGACCAATTGGAACTGGTTTGAGACAATTCTTTGTTTCAGAGAGCCATGTCCATCAGAATTGATCATCATGTAATACTGTTGTTGCTGTGTATGATGATATCCTGGTTCTGCTCGTTTCACTCAGCATCAGTTCATGCAAGTCCCTCCAGGCCTCTCTGAAATCGTCCTGCTGGTCGTTTCTTACAGAGCAATAATATTCCATAATATTCATATACCATAATTTATTCAGCCACTTTCCAATTGATGGGCATCCCTTCAGTTTCCAGTTTCTAGCCACTTCAAAAAGGGCCACCACAAACATTCTTGCACAGGTGGGTCCCTTTCCTTCCTCTAAGATCTCTTTGGGATATAGGCCCAGTAGAAACACTGCTGGGTCAAAGGGTATGCACAGTTTGACAACTTTTTGAGCATAGTTCCAAATTGCTCTCCAGAATGGTTGGATCCGTTCACAGTTCCACCAACAATGTATTAGTGTCCCAGTTTTCCCACAACCCCTCCAACATTCATTGTTATCTTTTCCTGTCATTTTAGCATAACTTCTCAAGCATTTCAACATTATTAACATGTAGTGGACTTCCTGACATCTAGGGGAGTGGAGGGGACTGGGGGTAAAATATGTAATGGAAAGCTTTGTAAAGATCAATGCTGGGGAACTACCCATACATATGTTACACAAATAAAAAGTTTTAATAAAAAAAATCAGAATCCCACAATATGTTGTCTACAAGAAACACATCTAAAACATAGTGACACATATAGGATGAAGGTAAAAGGCTGGAGCAGAACCTATTATGCTTCAAGTGAACAAAAAAAATCAGGGGTAGCAATCCTTATCTCAGATCAAGTAAAAGCTAAGATAGATCTAATCAAAAGAGATAAGGAAGGAAACTATATTTTATTAAAGGGTACCATAGATAATGTAGCAATATCAATACTAAATATATACGCATCAAGTGCAATAGCATCCAAATTCCTAGGGAAGAAATTAAGAGAGATGCAAGAAGAAATAGATAGCCAAACTATACTAGTGGGGGATCTCAACCTTGCTCTCTCAAAATTAGATAAATCAAACTACAAAATAAACAAGAAAGAAACTAGGGAGATAAACCAATTGTTAGAAAAGTTAGGTATGATAGATCTATGGAGAAAGTTGAATGGAGACAGTAGGGAGTTTACTTTTTTCTCAGCAGTCCATGGAACCTATACAAAAATTGACCATGTGTTAGGGCATAAAAACCTCAAAATCAAATGCAGAAAGGCAGAAATAGTAAATGCATCTTTTTCAGATCATGGTGCAATAAAAATCACATGCAATATAAGGCCAGGAGAAAATAAACCAAAAGGTAATTGGAAATTAAATAATCTAATCCTGAAGAATGAATGGGTGAAAGAGCAAATCATAGACACAATCAATAATTTCATCCAGCAGAATGACAATAAGGAGACAACATACCAAAATTTGTGGGATACGGCCAAAGCGGTTATAAGGGGCAATTTTATATCTCTAGATGCTTACTTGCATAAAATAGAGAAAGAAAACATAAACAAATTGGGCTTATTAAAAAAAAAAACTAGAAAAAGAACAAATTAAAAACCCTCAATTAAATACCAAATTGGAAATTCTAAAAATAAAAGGAGAAATTAATAAAATTCAAAATAAGAAAATTATTGAGTTAATAAATAAAACCAAGAGTTGGTTCTACAAAAAAACCAACAAAATATATAAGCCTTTAGTTAATTTGGTAAGAAAAAGGAAAGAGGAAAATCAAATTGTTAGTCTCAAGAATGATAAGGGAAAACTTTCCTCCAATGAAGATGAAATTAGAGCAATAATTAGGAGTTACTTTGCCCAACTTTATGCCAGTAAGTTTGATAATCTAAATGAAATGGAGGAATATCTACAAAAATATAGATTGCTCAGGTTAACAGAAGAGGATATAAATTATTTAAATAGCCCCATAATACAAAAAGAAATAGAACAAGCTATTAACCAACTCCCTAAGAAAAAATCTCCAGGGTTAGATGGATTTGCATGTGAATTCTATCAAACATTCAAAGAACAATTAACTCCAATACTA
>JAJPUD010030477.1:0-13148 GCA_023553655.1 Myrmecobius fasciatus | reverse complement strand
GGGGATCTAAAGGGTGGAGTATTGTTTGGGGGAGGGGGTCATCAAAAGCAAAGTACTGAGGAGGGGGGAAGGGAGAAAGGGGAAAGGAAAAGGGAAAACATAACTTGGGTAAATAAGATGGCAGGAAATAAAGAATTAGTTATTCTAACTGTGAATGTGAATGGGATGAACTCTCCAGTAAAGCAGAAGCAGATATCAGACTGGATTAAAAACCAGAATCCCACAATATGTTGTCTACAAGAAACACATCTAAAACATATAGGATGAAGGTAAAAGGGTGGAGCAGGACCTATTATGCTTCAGGTGAACAAAAAAAAGCAGGGGTAGCAATCCTTATCTCAGATCAAGTAAAAGCCAAGATAGATCTAATCAAAAGAGATAAGGAAGGAAACTATATTTTATTCAAGGGTACCATAGACAATGTAGCAATATCTATACTAAATATATATGCACCAAGTGCAATAGCACACAAATTCCTAGGGGAGAAATTAAGAGAGATGCAAGTAGAAATAGACAGCCAAACGATACTGGTGGGGGATCTCAACCTTGCTCTCTCAGAATTAGATAAATCAAACTACAAAATAAACAAGAAAGAAACTAGGGAGATAAACCAATTGTTAGAAAAGTTAGGTATGATAGATCTATGGAGAAAGTTGAATGGAGACAGTAGGGAGTTTACTTTTTTCTCAGCAGTTCATGGAACCTATACAAAAATTGACCATGTGTTAGGGCATAAAAACCTCAAAATCAAATGCAGAAAGGCAGAAATAGTAAATGCATCCTTTTCAGATCATGATGCAATAAAAATCACATGCAATATAAGGCCAGGAGAAAATAAACCAAAAGTTAATTGGAAATCAAATAATCTAATCCTGAAGAATGAATGGGTGAAAGAGCAAATCATAGACACAATCAATAATTTCATCCAGGAGAATGACAATAAGGAGACAACATACCAAAATTTGTGGGATACGGCTAAAGCGGTTATAAGGGGCAATTTTATATCTCTAGATGCTTACTTGCATAAAATAGAGAAAGAAAACATCAATGAATTGGGCTTATTATTAAAAAAACTAGAAAAAGAACAAATTAAAAACCCTCAATTAAATACCAAATTGGAAATTCTAAAAGTAAAAGGAGAAATTAATAAAATCGAAAATAAGAAAACTATTGAATTAATAAATAAAACTAAGAGTTGGTTCTATGAAAAAACTAACAAAATAGAACCTCTGAATTTTAAAGCCAGAAGAAACCTTAGATTATTCTTTTTGTTTTATAAAAGAAGACATTGGGATTGAGATATTAAGTGATTTTCTCAAAAAGAGCTGTTTTAATCTAAGTCAATTTTTTTTTCCTTTCACAATACTGATTCTCTGATACAGATAGAGACAGACAGTGAGACAGATACGGCCATAGATGCAGATATAAATATATGTGTGTGTGTGTGTGTGTGTGTATATATGTACATGTATATATACACACACACTATATATATATAGAGAGAGTGTGTATATAGATAGATATTTTAGATATATAAGTATATATACATATATTGTATTTTATAAATAGATATTTTAGATATATAAGGACATTTTATATATATATATGGTTTAGGGTGTGTTAAGAGAAGACTAGTACTTCTGGTAAGGACTGCTTTCAATACCTTTAGTGTTGACCTGATTCAGCCAACTTTCATTTGTGGCTCCAAGAAGCTGTAACATGCACAATGGCCATACCTCCATAAACCATTTTGGCAGACAGGTTAAACTACGTTGAGATAACTGAGGGATTTCAAACCCTGCAGTGAGTTAGGCGTCTACTCAAAGCATATGAAGACTTTCCATGTAGAATAGGTGAATGAGAACAATCCATTCCAAAAGATCATAAAGGCAGCTGAAACGGATGCTGTTGAGTGCTTAGAGTTTGGTCGGACATCAAAGATACCAAGGTCATCCTCTGTATCCCTAGTCATCATCCATCATTTTGACTTTGTCTTACCACTGGATTTTGATGACTCTGGAGGAGAGAATGAGGCCAACAACTCTGCCTCACCTAAATCCAATTTATGCACAAATAAAAAGACATCACCCATACTATTTTACCATTTTTATCTAAAAGTCCTGTGGTGACAACCAAGTGATAAAAAACAAGTGCAATTACACTGGAAGTTGAAGTCACAATCCTGCACATAGGCAGCCCAGGCCATAGAGTTGTCTTCTCACTGAAAGCAGTGGAATTCATCAGCCTTCTGAGTGTCTGAGCAGCTTTTTTTTTTTTTTTTTTTTTTTTTTTAGGACTATACTGATCACTACTAGGTGTGAGGAAGAGGATAGAAAAGGTGCTTTAAAAATTGCTCACCAACCCGGACCTATTTATTATCATAGGCAGGGATCCCACTCTGTGGTCAAAACACATACACATCACACCACATCACACATACACACACACACACACACACACATGTACAAATATTTTTGCAAAGATGGTTCTACTCAACATCAATACATGGAATGTCTGCGCACTTATGGCCAACATAAAATCTAGTAGACCTGAGAGACAAACAGCTTTTCTTGTGAGAGAACTCATCAGATAATACATCCAAATAGCAGTTCTGAATGAAGCAAGCTTGGCAAATGAAAGTCAGTTTACCACAATCAGAGCTGGATGGATACATGACTTTCTGAAGTGGCCACAGTCAAGGGGAACTCTATGAAACTGGCATAGGCTTTGCGATCAAAACTAATTCAGTCAACAAGCTTGTATGCCTCCCCCTCAAAATAAAAATCACACTGTGATTCCCACTTGTAGAAAAGCACCACATCACTATCAGCAGTGTATATACTCCCACCATGATGAACCATAATGAAGTCAAACAACAATTTTATGAAGACCTGGAGACCCTCATTATCAATGTTTCATGGAAGGACAAGTTTGTGTTTTGTTTGTTTGTTTTTTAATTAAAGCTTTTTATTTGCAAAACATATGCATGGGCAATTTTTCAACATTGACTCTTGCAAATCTTTCTGTTACAAAATTTCCCCCCTACCTCCCACCCCCTCCCCTAGATGGCAGGAAGTCCAATACATGTTAACCATGTCAAAATACTTGACAAATCAAATGTGTATACATATTTATACAGTTATATTGTTGCACAAGAAAAATCAGATCTACAAGAAAAAATATGAGAATAATGAGAGCAAACATCAATAAAGAGCATGAAAATGTTTTGTTGCGGCCCACATTCATATCCCTTTCTCTGGGTGTATATGACTATCTTCATCACTGAACAATTGGAGCTGGTTTGATCCCATTGTTGAAGAGAACCATGTCAGAAGGACAAGTTTGTAATTCTGGATGACTTTGACATCAGAGTAAACACAGATTATTAGAAAAGGTAGGGAGCTCTTGGGAGAAATTGAATCAGGAAAGGAACAGCAATGACAACTTTATTACTTAAGATTTGTATATCTCATGACCAACTTGTGTATCTTATCAACAATATTGTCTTCCATTTACCTAAATGCAATAAAACTTTGTGGATGCACCCTCACATTAAATATTGGATTATGTCCAATTTTATTTATTGTTTGTTTTTTTATTTATTGGTATTTATTGCATTTATTGGTATTTGTCATTGGTAAGGAGAAAAGACAATCAGGATGTGAGAGTAATGAAGGCCATGTGTTGTTCAGAGTACTGAACTGACATTCTCTCCAAGCTAAAAATTTGTATTCAACAAAAGTGGCAGTCCCAAGGCAAGATGACTATGAAAAGCCTTAATGACAACAGATTAGAGTACTTCCATCAGAAACAGTTTGTTTTCAAGTTGGAGGCAGAGCTAGGCAATATGGCAGGCAACAGTAGAACAGAAAAGGAGTGAGCAGCTTCCAGAGATTTGATATACGGTACTGCATTTACTCATATGAGCCAGAATACATACAAAAATCAAGATTGGTTTGATGAAAATGATGGGGAAATTCAGAAGCTATTAAATGAAAAATGAGAACTCCACAGAGTTTACTAGCAGTATAATTCATCCATCTCTAAGAATGCAGCTCCATCAAAAGTAAAGTGAAAGTGAAAGTTAGAAACACACAGAATTCTTAGCCTGAGCTAAGAATTTCTTACTGATAAGAAAGCAGATGAAATTCAGCTTTAACCTGAAGCAATACTTTTATGATGCCCTCATTAATTAATGCTGAAGCCATTGACCTCAGATTGAAATCAATACTTTTCTAGCTAAATTTCCAACTGAGGAAGAGGTTTAAATGCCATCAGGCTCCTCTCATGTCATTAAGTGCCTGGTGTAAATTCTATTCCAGTTGAGGCAAGGCAGGAGGTCCACTGCTCCTACAAAATCTGATTGAAATTTTCCAGGTTATAAAGCAAGAAAAGTTCTAGGATACTTCCCTTATCTGTCTCCACAAAGGTAATGGAAATAGATTGTCTTGTGGCAATCTTGGGGGTGGGCATGAGAAAGCAGAATGTTTCTCTTAGTCATTACTGGTAGGATTCTTGCCAGAGTAAATGAATGAATTTTTAATGCTGTGAATAAATTCACTTACTTTGGCAGTATACTTTTTAAGAATGTACACAGAGATGATGAGGTGGATACACATTTTGCTAGAATTAACTCATAACATTTGGAAGACTGAAGAAAAGTGTGGGAGAGAAGAAATATAGACTGCCTATCAAATTGAAGGTCTACAGAGCCATTGTGCTGATCTCATTATTGTATATCTGTGAAACCTGAATTGTAAACCCACACCATGCCAGGAAACTGAGTCATTTCCATTTGAATTATTTTAGGAAGATTTTAAAGATAAGTAAAATTTTGGCAAGATAAGGTACTGGACGTTGAGTTCATTTCTTGAACTAAATTGTCAAGCATTCAACCTCTACAGCAAAGTGCAACTCTGATGGACTAGCCATATTGTTCAAAAAGCAAATGTACATTACTATTTTATGAAGAATTCATGCAAGTCAGGGCCTTGCATGGAGGTCAAAAGAAGTGATACAAAGAAACTCTCAAGGTCTCTCTAACGACTTTTGTAAGGAATTACATGACATGAAAGGCACTAACAAAATATTTCCCAATATGGCATGCTTGCATCAAAGAAGGCACTGTGCTCTATGAGCAAAGCAAAATTGCAGTAGCTCAAAAAAAATGTCATATGCACAGATTTACAAACATTTCCACACCAAATGTTCATATGGACTATTTATGCCTGACCTGTGGGAGGCCTTTCCAAACTTAATTAATCTGATTAGCCACAGGTAAACACCTATATGACTCCAACATAGTAATGCCAGTTTGGTCCTCTTCTAGAACAGAAGATAATTTAATGTGTGTACACATCCATGTCTGTGTTTGCATGTATACACACACGTATAATACTACTACAAATCATCATTTGTAGTTTTTTTCTCTGGGTCACTGAAGCAATGCATTATTTCCCATTGATACATCAACAAGAAATTTTAGATTTATTTAGAAATGTATTCAATTTATTTAGAAAAATTTAGAAATCAAAGAAGAAATTCAATTTTTCATGTCTGTTTTATAATCCAGATGAATCAAATTTAGGGCTTAAAGGTACCTAGGGAAGCATTTCATCTAGGACTGTCATTTTACAAATGAGGAAAGAGTTTAAGTGAGTTTAATTAAGATCACAGAATTAGTCAATAGCATACTTCTGGGTGGAATTCCACTCTCTTGACTTCCAGTGAATCATATATTGCATTGTAAAGAAAGATTTTAGATATGCTTACCTCTGAGATCTCTCCAGACTATATCTGTGAAATTATGTCTTTAAGAGATGGCTTTTGTAGAGGCTCTTACCTCTTTGGAGGAATACTTAGAAATAACTGAAGCACACATTTCCAGAAAAGTTTCTGTCTCTAGATGATCTCTTGAGGTCTAGTTTAGATGGCACCAACCCTAAACAGGTATACCAAAATTATGGAACCTAGAATCTTTGACAGAAAGTCCTTGCCAACATGGTTGGTTTTATCTTGTGTTGTGAAGAAAGGAGATAGGACAGCACCATCTGTTGTCAAGTCAATGATTTTATTCATCTAATTTGTACTTGAGGTTTTCTGATAGCTTTTTTTATATTCTGTCCTATTCTAGCACCTGTTGCACAGAACCTTTTCTCTGAGGATTTAATCATCTGATTCACCTTTTAAACTATGTTCTAAGATCATGGTTATTGCCATTTTGCAACTACTGAAAGATATAAAGTAAAGTAGACCAGCTTAGCACAAAGCTCTGTCTTTGAGTTTGTCTTTGTATGTGACAAAGTTTACCAGTAATTGCTATGTGCTCTGTTTGCCAGTCTTAATCTGGCAGAAATGAAACAAATGGAGCTTATAAGAAAAACCTGGATGGATTTTTGTTTGTTTAATTCTTAGAGACCATACTTGTATTTGTTAAAACTGAAATAAAAGCAAAATAACAACTACCTTGTTCTCTAGAATTATCCAGTTGGTTTCTTTAAGAAGAATGAAGTTATAATGAGAAAAAAAAAGAGATTAAAAAAAACCTCTATTTGCTGTTGATTTGTTATTTAGTTTGGGAATTTACTAGAGAATCAACATAACTACTAATTGAAATAAGCAATAACTTTAGCAAAGTTATAGGTTATAAGACAAGACCACAAAATTCAATAGCATTTCTATACAATAATAGCAAAATCAAACAGGCAATGATAGAAAGGAAAATTCTATTCCAAACAATTCTAAAATACATCAAATACCTGGGGATCAATCAACCAATTCATGTAAAATACTCCTAATGAAATGACTTAAATAACTAGATAAATAAACAGTGCTCATGGCTGGGTTGTGCTAATGTAATGAAAATGGCAATACCACTAAAGTAAATGTATAAATTTTATGCTATGGTAATGAATTGCTAAAGGAAATCTTTACAGAATTTAGTAAAATAGTAACAAAGTTCATTTGGAAGAACAAAAGACCTTGAATATCTAGGAAAATCTTGGGGGAAAGTGCAAATGAAAAAGGAAAAACACATAAACTTCAAACTATATTCTAAACTAGGAGTCAACAAAACTATTCGGTATCAATTAAAAATAAATCAATGAAATAAGCTAGATAAGGAAGAATCAGAAATAATGGAATTAAGAAATCCAGTGTTCAATAAAGATAAAAACACAAATTACTTTGGAAAGAGTTTCCTATTTAATAAAAACTGCTTATAAAACTAGAAAGCTAAAATTAGACTTGTGCCTTGCACCACAATCCACAATAAATATAATAATAAATAAAAACATTTATTTCAAAATCTCTGACAAGTATTTAGTCTACCAAATGCAATTAACAGGGTATATATGTGAGCATACATATATGCATGTGTATGAATATATATATGTGTATATATATATATATGTATATACATGCATATATAATCAAAAAATATTTCTCAATTAAATAAGTGGTCATGGGATATTCTTTGCTGTAGATTTTCTACTTTTAGGCATATATTCCAAAGAAATCCTTAATTTTTTAAAAGTCCAAATGATAGGGTGCAACTTTTAGGAGAAATATAGCAGTAATCCTGAGGCCTCCAGATCTTATAAGTGCTATCATCTAACAATGTTTGCTAATCCTAAAATCTTCTGGCTTTAGAATACTATAGTATAGTCCTAGGAACTTTGCTGATTGCTAGATAACAATCTGTTGGTTAGTCATATCAGGGTTTCTGAGACAAATGATGAGGTGCATACCAGACTACTCCTCAGTTCTACCTCTGGGCCATAAAATGAGCATATCAGTGACATGAAGAACCAGATCTCTCTGTCTTTTCCTATAAATTTATCTTCTTGCTTCTAGTTCTTTGCTAAATCCTTTTGGAACTTAACCTGCTTCAATTGAAGTTATCAATTTGCCCCTTGACTTGGAAATGGGCTCAAGTCTGCAAATTCTTTTGAGACACTTTGCAAACCCAAACCTTTTGGGGTCTTCCTTTTGAACCTCAATATTTGGTGGCTCTGTACAAGCAGAGTCTAGTCTCCCCTGGCTTCATCCCCTCCTTGTCAAGATTCTTTTCTCTCTCAATTCTATACCTGGGACACCTGAAGCAACTGAGAGAAGGCTTATCTGAGTCATCCTCATGCTCAGCAGATTCTCCTTGACTGGGGATGACCAAACTTGGAAATTCTTGTAATGTTTGGCCTTTGACACTCTTTCACTCTCTCTGGGATGCCAGAGGAGGAGGTAATATGCTGTAGGATGGCTTTTGGAAAAGAACTAACCTTTGCCACCTTTTTCATGTCAGAAGAAAAATTTTATGACTTTTGGCAAATATGGGACAGTCTTATCCCATGTAATTTTTTTCTGTCAGTGTCTTTGTGCAGAATGTCTGTATCATGTTTGTTCTGTGAGCTAGATTTTGTTACCTGGAAAGGTTTAAAATGCAACCAGCAAGCAAAAACTTTTATGCTATGGTTAAAACGCTGGGAAAGATTTCTTAATATCCTTGACTCCCACCTTAAAAGGAGAAAAAGCCTAAATTTTTTTGTGGACCCCAGCTCTGGCCAAATTGGGGGCTGCAGAAATAAAATTAGCTAAATAAAATTATAGAACTGCTAAAATAACATATTAGCAGATTCTCAAGGTTTTGAGAGCAATGATTAAGGAGTTTGGCAATTAGTCATTTTAAGATTGCAAGAAAAATTCCTGAAACAGGAAATAATTCCAGGAATTTATCCCATTCTATTCACTGTGCCACCTAGCTGCCCCAATTTATCCTATTCTAAAAGAAAAGAAAAAGAAAAAACAAACTAGATAAATATCCATTTTTTGTTAACCCTTTCTTGATTCCTAACTTGTCCAGAGACCCCTTCTGCTTCATTGGGAAAACACGCCAGAAAGTATTAAGGGACCCTCTCCACAACCCTGATCATTCAGCATGCCCAACTCTCAAGAGTCCTGAGTGTATCTCAGTTGTGGGGATTGCTAACATGTAGTATAGCCCAAGTTCCTCTCTTAGCCCCTCTCATCTCAGATCAGATTTAAAAAAGAAAATGCTGAAGAACTAGGGAAACTAAAATTCTGCCTCATTTGCAGACATATGGAAAGCAGCAACAGCTGTGGGGATCCCACATAATCTTGCCCAAACACCTCCCCACCCCAGCTTGGGGGAATGGGAATGGAGTGGGGGTCAGGCACCATGTTCAGCATTCCCTGAGTCTTGACACCTGAAACTACCATCAAAGGGAGATCCTGGCATGAATCCCCCCTATGCTTCATCAGGTTCTGTATAGCAACTCCCTGGGAAGAATCCAGGGGCCCCTTGCAGCAATAAGCATGGCAGTGTGAAGTGAGAAAGCCAGTCAGGCTCTGCATTTGGTAAGCCCACCATTTTCTGTTTCAATTATAGATACATATTAGCTATGTAATTTATAGCAAATTATTTGATCTCTGCCCAGTTTTCTGATTTGTAAAAAAAAAAAAAAAAAAAAAAAATCACATGAATGCAAAAGTGCTTAGCATAAAACAAATGTTATATGATTGTTAACTACTTTATTGGATATAATTGCTTTATTTTTAATAATTTTATATGGGTTTTTAGATGTGACCAACATACAATGCCAAAGTTGAGATAAATTATTTGTGTGTGTGTGTGTGTGTGTGTGTGTGTGGTGTGTGTAAAGTAATTTAGAAGCAAATTTAACTAAATTAAAGTTACAATGCCTGACCCCTAGGACTAGGAGGATAGTCCATAGAGAGAAGAGAGTCTCTCTTTTTCTTCCTCCTTCCCTCCTTCCCTGACTGAAGCAGAGATATATGGACAAAGAGGTGAGAAGGAAAGAAAGAAAATATACTCATTTTAGTGAAATTTGTATTTGAGATATGATGGTATAAGCAGTTTTAAAATTGCTCTAATCAAAGCCCACTAAATGGATATGTAAATTGTGATCTATTTTCACTAATAATGTTAACTGAAGATTTACGAGTTTGGCAATTTTATGAAAACAGAAAAGCAGTGTCCTGCTACTTTAAAAACTCAGGCAACAAACAGCGCACATTTAGGGTTATCTACAGTCAGACTTCTAAGGGTCTTATCAGTAAAAACTGGCATTTAACCTTATCCTGACTCACAAAAGAGAAATGATTTGTATGAATTGGAAAATAATCAAATGACAATTCAGCTTGTCTGGAATATTTAATTAAAATTTAGGGACTCTCATGAACTAAAGTTAAGTCAGTTTTAAACTCTGTCATATATCAATTTTATAAATTGTTTTGTTTTCTTCATAAAACAAAAGGGAAACTTATTTAAGGAAAGGGGAAAATTGAAATCCTCCCTGAAAACTTCCAAAGCTGTAACAGCTTGGAAACAGAATAAACTGTAGAATAAACTTGCTAATCCTGTTTTATGATGTTTTGCAACTGTAATTTAGGAAATTAAGTGTTTCTACCTTTGCTAGAAAATTATGAGGAAATTACAACTAAAATTATTTGGCTATTACTTAGGAAAATTCTAAAATTGTTAAATTATTTGGAGTTATTGTCATCATGTTAAACCTAAATTACAGTGTGTGGAACATGATGGATGAGGTGAAAGCCTTATCATTTTACCTTCAATATGAGGGTGTGCAGCACCCTTTTCCCCCTTCACAGAATACTGGGGGGGGGGGGAAATATTAAATAGTACAGCCTATGAAAACACTAAGAATAGTTGAGGTGGGCAACAGAAAGCTCATCCTCTTTCCTAGTGTCTCTGTCAACTTGCCTTAATTTGCTAGCTGGCTAGTTTTCTTGAAATCAACAAGTTAAGCAAGGTTCTGAGAAATGAGACTGTTTAGGACATGTAGGGGTTTTTTTGTTTGTTTGTTTTGGGGTTTTTTTGCTTTTTGCTGAGGCAATTGGGGTTAAGTGACTTGCCCAGGGTCACACAGCTAGGAGTTATATGAGACCAAACTTGAACTCAGGTCCTCCTGACTTCAGGGCTGGTGCTCTAACCAGTGTGCCACCTAGCTGCCCCGCTAAATCCTTTTCACACTTAACTCATTTCAATTGGTGTTACAATTATAATAAACTTTGCCCCTTGACTTGGAGATGGCTTCAAGCCTAAAAATTCTTTTGAGATACCTCACAAAACTGTTCTCCCACCCTAACCCCTTGGGGTCTTCTTTTTGAACCCCCTCACTTATATACACCAAAATATTTATCAATTACATTTTGTAGTGGCAAAAGGTAAATTGTAAACCAAGTAGATGTTCACTGATAGGGCAATGACTGACTAAATTGTGACTCATGAATGTAATGGAATATTCTTTGCTACAAGAAATGGCCAATTTGTCAAAAACAGAGATGCAGGAAAAGAATAAATGAATCTTTCACAGCTTTTTTGTATCCTTTGGGCTTAGCAGGGTACCTGGAATGTAGTTTGTGCTTAATCAACATTTATTGATTTGACTGTACAACATCCTTTGTTCCAGAATTAATCCCTTTATAGTTTTTCCATTGTTACTAAATAATTCAGTAGGGGAAGGAAGTGAATGTTCTTTGGGGTGTAGATCTGTGATTTCATCAATCTAAGTAAACAACTGGTAAGAAAGCACACAGATGAGAACCTTATGAGATCAGCAACTCAAGTCTGACTTACAGTATTAGGAGGTTGCCCAGAGCACTGAGCGTTCTAGTACTTGTTCCTGTTCACCCAGGCAATATGTGCCCAACCAAGATTTAAAACCAGCTCTTCCAGCCTCCAAAGTTAGCAGCTCTCTATAACAACACTCTCTCAAAACCCAAAAATTATCCAAAGTAGTTGCCCCTTATTTTAGATGTTGGAAAAATCAACTGTAATTCATAATGTTTCATGTGAATTAAATCTAGTAATGTTAGAAAGAAAATTACTCATTCCCCTAAAGTTGAAAAAAAAATCTTTAATATTTTTAATGAATGATAATAAATGAAAACTTAAAAAAAAAAAAAACCTCTTTGATATTTCAATGATCTGTTATTTCAGCAAGGATAATCTCTACCCCTAGCAATAGATTGGAACGCCTTTATTAACTCCCCTATTCAATTATGAGCTCTTTGGAGGTAGGGACTGTTTTCTTTTTTCTTTCCTATATTACCCAGGCTTAATACAATATCATAAAAGATGCACTTATAAATGTTTGTTGACTGAATTCAGTCAAGTTATTACTAAGCATTTATTGAGCACTTATTAAGTCCTGGCATAGTGCTAGGCAAAAGAGAAACAAAGAAAAAATGGAAACCAATAGTCCTCAAGAATTATGCCCAAAAAAGGAATTCCCCCTGCAGGCAACCTGATGATAAGATTCTTATCTTCACCAATCTGTTCCCCAAAAAATAGATACAACCAAACCCATCACCAAGCCTATATTCAATCACTTTTTGCCTTGGTAAGTCCTATCAGAGCGTGCTTTCTACTTGTTTAGCTTTGGAAAATAAAGGATCACCAAAACATGTTAGAGTGTTAGCACAGTACTTTTAATAAAGTGTGCGTGTGTGTGTGTGTGTGTGTGTGTGTGTGTGTGTGTGTGTGTCCTAGAATACTGGCTTATGCCCATACAAAAACTTTGTTTTCATTTCCAAATTCTGGGACATAAAGATGGCCTTTCAGATATTCTGTGACTAGAGAACTAATTGTTAAACATAATCTATACTAAAAAAAAAAAAAAAAAAAAAAAAAAACAAGGTTGGGAATATGACTTCAAAAGTCAAAAATAATTAGTAAGAATAATGATAATGCTAAAGTTCATTATAGAAGTGAATGGTGATAGTTGTAATGAATGTGCTTTGGAATATTTCATTAGATATAATGGCAATATTAAATAAAGGTCACATTGTTCTTTTCCAACAACAAGAAGAAATAAAGGGCAGGATCACCTCTTTGGTGATATATATACACTATAACTAAAATAGGAATAATGAATTCTTCACTTCTATGATTTGAAGTCATCATAAATTATATAATTCAAATGACCAACCTCAGGTTTTTCATCTCTACAAAGAAGGGGTTGAATTTCATTGCCTCTAAGATGTCTTCCAGCAATAAATCTTTAATCTTCTGAACTTGAATAGTTTTTTTTTTTTTCTGTATACTTGGATTGGGAATCATATATTTCTTAGGCTACTTGGTGCTCAGC
>JAJPUD010030476.1:0-13148 GCA_023553655.1 Myrmecobius fasciatus | reverse complement strand
CCCCAATCAGGGCAGAGTGTCCCGAGTGCCTCAGATAAACTCCAGGTGTTTGGAATTTGGAGTTTGGAGTTTGGAATTTCTTCCAAGGTGAGCCGAGTTGAGTCCCACCCTCACTTCTGGCCTGCACAGTTGTCGTCTATTTATCTCTCTGTCCGAGTCCGACTAACCTGATATGAAGTTCTCCAGAGAGCCGTGCCCAAATATTTCTGAGTTCGTTGACTTGAAGATCAGTTCAGAGGCTTATTTTAGTGTTGATTTGAGAGAAGATAGGAGGAGAGGCAGAAAGTCACCTTTTCACTCCGCCATCTTGGCTCCGCCCCCCCTAATTTTCAAATTCTTGAGCTCTTCCAGGAATTCTTTTTGGATTTGAATTCAATTTACATTTTTCTTTGCGGCGGTGAGTGGGTTTGCAAGCAAGTATTCTCACATTGCTGTTCTCTTCTGAGTTTGTGTCTTGACTTTTCCTGTCAACATAATAACTTTTTATAATCTGAATCTGCTTTTGTTTTTTGCTCATCTTTTCCAGCCCTTTTCCTTACTTTTAAACTTCAACTTTGTTTCTGGGGTGGGAGGGACATTATGCCAAGATGTTTGTACCAGAATTTGTAATTGTTTGGTGCTGCCCTGATGCTTATGCTGTAAAGCTACAGGATTCCAGTGGCTCACTGAGCAGAAGACATAGGGGTGGCTAGCATTGATTAGTGTTGCAGGAATCTGGCAGCTCACCTACTGCTTTTACTGTTTTTAAAAGTCCATTTTCTGAAGGCTGAACTTACCTTCTCTTCTCTCTAGATCCCATCCAATTGGGGCAGACATTGTGTTCTGCTCATCTTTGTGTGGGACATAATGTGGAGAAACTTTGAAGTAGATGAAATAATTAAGGTTCAGATACCATTTATTCTCTCATTGTTGCAATTGGATGCCACCTTATGAAATATCTACTTTTCAAGGGCATAAAAACTGTCAACATGCTGCCATGATTGTCTTTGATCTTTGAGACAGATTACCAAATGATCATCCTTTTGTTAAAAAACTGTAATTATTAATAAAATGACTAAATTATCCAAAAATTATAGCTTTTTAACTCCATATGTTTTTATCAAAAACCCCATGGATAGAGGTCCACAGAGTCATAAAGAAACAGACACAAGTGAATGACAACAGCAGCAGTAAGAGGGAATCCATTTCTTCCCAAGGCAACCCATTTCACTTTGGGATAGCTCTAATCGTTAGGAAGTTTTTTTTCTGACATTGATGGAATCTTAGCTGCTGCCTCAGCTCCAATAGTCCTCCCTCTCTTTTCTTTCTCCTCCCTCCATAGAACAAAAGAAACTTCTGACATTTACTTTTATAACATTTTAATTTTCTTTTTTTCTGCTTCCCTTCCTCCTCTCCCTCTTTCCCAAGGCAGCAAGCTATCTGATATAGGTTATACATGCAAAATCATGTTAAATGTATTTCCTCATTAGTCAGGTTGTGAAAAAAGAATCACAACACAACAGGAAAACCACAAGAGAGAAAAAAGAACAACAAAAAATGCAAATAGTATGCTTCAATATGAATTTAGATACCATAGTTCTTTCTCTGGTTATAGATAGCCTCTTCCATTATGAGTCTTTTGGAATTATCTTAGATGAATTCATAATAGAATGCCTGAGCAAAGCAGTCTGTCAAAGTTGATCATTGTACAGTGTTGTTACTGTGTACAATATTCTCCTGGTTCTGCTCACTCCCTTCAGCATCAGTTCATGTAAGTCTTTACAGATTTTTCTGAAATCCAGCTACTCATCATTTCTTATAGAATAATAGTATTCCATTATACGCATATACAAAAATTTGTTGAACCATTCTCCAATTGATAAGCATCCCCTCTCTTTCCAATTCTTTGCCACAACAAAAGGAACCACTATAAACGTTTTGGTATATGTGGATTCTTGTCCCTTTTTTTTATGATCTATTTGTGATACAGACCAAGTAGTGGCATTGCTGGACCAAAGGGAATGCACAATTTGGGCATATTTCCAAATTATTCCCCAGTATGGTTGAATAAGTTCACTAACAATACATGTGTTTCACAAACTGGTTTATCTTAAAGTCTTGTAAGTCATCAAAATCAGAGTAGGAGTATGTCTACCCCTGGTTTGCTGAAAGAGGTTATCTCCCTTAAGACTAGAGAAACTGTCTCAGAGCCACCTTCTACCTCCAGCACTGTCTACCTCTTTTAACCTACCCTTCACACTTGCTCTAATTGCCCTACTTCTTTAACCACACTTCTTGGTTGTCCCATTTCCTTTCCCCTATTAGTTCTAATATTAATAACAGTGTCTCCACTATATCCACGGCATTATAATTTCTTGTAATTGTTCCGTACTTGATAACTCTAAAGTGGTTTTATAATGCTAAAAGTTATAGGAACAATGTTTTTTATATGTGATAATTTGGAAATGCAATTGGTATCATCCAAGATTTATTGTTTGGGCTATTATTATATTTCTAAATAATATTGTATTTCTAAACCCCTATTATGCCATACAAGAGTCTATTGTTATCCAGTAATAATATTATACAAAAGTTTACTTTTAATCTGGATGTTGTTACAAATGAATTAGGCTTTTTAAAAGGATGTGAGTGAAAAAATATTTTTGAATGTTTCAAAACTGTTAAATATTTAATGAGGTATATTTAGTGATAGAATACTGATAGAATAGATACTACCACCACTATTACTATTAATCTATCACTTATTTGATGTATGTTTGAATACCAGAATATGAATAATTTTAATTTACAAGTGAACATTTGATGAATGATAACTTTTTATTATCTTTTTATTAAATGGAACTGCTTCATAGTGGATAATTTCATATGGGTTTTTAGATGGGACGAACATATAATGCCAGTATTAAAATAAAAGCTTTTCTCTGTAAGGTAATTTAGAAGCAATAAACCCCCTGACTGGTAATTAATGGGAACCTGAAACCCGGGATCCCACAGTATAGGAGGATAGTTCATAGAGAAAAGTGTCTTTTTCTAATTTTTCTCCCCTCTCTTTTCCTGACTGCAGCAGGGTGGATGAACAAAAGAGAGAGAAACAGTATATACTCAGCGCAGTGAAGATTATTTGAGATATAATGGTAAAAGCATGGGAAGAAAGAAAATCATAATTTGTTTGCACTGACACTCTGAAGAAGGGATTTAAGACTTAAATCTTCCACTTAAAAAGACTATCAGTAAACAGCATGCATTTGTATCATTATTGAAAGGCAGGTTTAGGGATTGTGTTAGTGAAAATGCCAAGGTAAAGGCCTGCACTCTGGCAAAGAATTGGCACTTAACTCTTTCCTGACTCACAAAAAGAGAAAAGGTCTGTGTGAACTGGGAAACAACCAAAAGGTTGTTGAGTTTGATCAGAACATTGGGTAAAAATATGGAGAGTCTTACAAACCAAAGTTAAGTACTGTCCAATTTTTATGTAATATTTAAATTGATGTGATAAAATTGGAGATATGACTATAAAGTATACCCATTTTTGCAATAGATTATATTCTATTGGAATTTTAAGAACTGAACAACTAAAACACAGTGAAAAGTTTTGTTTAAAACCTGTTATCTTAATTTATCATTCTTATCAACCCAGTTTTATAATGTTTTGTAAGTGCTATTTAGGAAATTGGGTATTTTCACCTCTGCTCATAGTTGAGAGGAAGGTACAGCTCAAACAATTAAGCTATAACTTATGAAAATTATAAGATTGTTAAGTTATTTGGAGTTATCATATTGTGAAAACTAGAAACTGGCAGTTACTGTGTGTGGAAAGAAAAAGATGAAGTGAAATCCTTATCTAGATTGGTTCTGCTTATTCAGAGCATTCCAGGTTGGGGTATAAGAGTGGACAGCAGGGGGAAAGATATTTTTTGGGTTATATAGTTCCCAAACAAGGAATGGGTTTACTAAGAATTTATAAGATTATTATATAGAAATAATTTCTAATGATTGGTCTTATTAATACCAGAATGAGTTTAAACTTGAGGAAAAGAAAAAAAGATGCTAAATGAAATTCCTTATGTGTGTGAGTCCTGGTAAATTTCTATTGCTTATTATTGTGATTAGTAAAACTAAACTTGCTATTTTAGATAAAATCTCTTGAGAGTGTAACTGATATTGTTTTGAGTTTTGAATTCACATATGATTGCCTGAGGGGTCATCAAGTCAGTGATACACCATTCAAGAGAAATGCACACAAGCTCCTCAGAGGAAAGTGGAGTTCTATATCCAGGCAAAAGCTGGAAGGACAACCCTTGGTTTGTTACTGCATGATTGGTTGTCATCTTTGACTCTTACCTGGAGTCAAACTGAGTTGAGAATACTTTATTCTGTCACATATGTGTCTTTAGGCTTAAGCCTGAAGGAGCAGTTTGATTCTGTTATAATTGTGTCCCTTCCTTTTTCTTTAAAGCAAATTTCTATAATCAGAACAAGTGGTCAATAGAAGACATGAGCACAATGAGAATATCTAAGATCTGTTTTCAATCTGAAAATATGTAGTCATTATATCCTGAACAATTAAGTAAATGAGTATTTGGCATAGTCATCTGGTTTTTTACTAGAGTAGATATGTATACTCTCTCTCTTTATATATATATATATATATATATGTATATCTGTAAAAAATAAGGACATTAAATGCTTCAGAATGATGTAAGAATAATTGAGTATTCAAAGAAATCTTAAAGAAGGGAAAGGGACCTATATATGCAAAAATGTTTGTGGCATTTTTTTTGTATTGGCAAGAAACTGGAAACTGAATGGATGCCCATCAATTGGAAAATAGTTGAATAAATTATGGTATATGAATGTCATGGAATATTATTGTTTTATAAGATAGGACCAACAAGATGATTTCAGAAAGTCCTGGAGAGACCTACTTGAACTGATGCTAAGTGAAATGAGCAGAACTAGGAGATCATCATACATGGCAACAGCAAGACTATACAATGATCAATTCTGATGGACATGGTTCTCTTAAATACTGAAGTGATTGAAATCAGTTCCTATTGTTCAGCGATGAAGAAAGCCATATAAATCCAGAGAGAGGCCAGTGGGAACTGAATTTGGACCACAACATAGCATTTTAACACTTTCTGTTGATGTTTGCTTGCATTTTGTTTTCCTTCTTAGGTTTTTTTTCTTTCTTTTTCTAGATCCAATTTTTCTTGTGCTGCAAGATAACTGTATAGATATGTATACATATATTGGATGTATTCATTTATTTTAACATATTTAACATGTATTAGAATACCTGTCATCTAGGGGAAGGTGTGGGAGGAAGGGAGAAAAATTTGGAACAGAAAGTTTTGCAAGGGTCAATGTAGAAAAATTACTCATATGTTATGTAAATAAAAAGCTTTAATAAAAAAGGGAAAAAAGAATAATTGGGTATTGATACAACCATTTAGGGCACCTATCTGTGGTTCTATTGATTATTGAAATTAAATCAGAAATCCCTTTAGAGTTTGGAGAAGAGAATTTTATTGCAATCAGTTTTCTTATTGCATTGCACTTACACAAAGAAAGAAAGAAAGAAATATCCTTAGCATAGGAAAAACAGATGATGCTCTCAATGCTGTTGAAATCCACTGAAAACATCATCAGCATAAGAAAGGAGAAATTATATCCATATCCATTTTTTAAAATTATTATTCCTAAGAGTATAATGAAGATCAGTATGACACTCCAAGCAAACCAGTTCATCCATTCTTCCTTGAAAATAAACCCTGCAGGGGCAGCTAGGTGGCGCAGTGGATAGAGCACCAGCCCTGAAGTCAGGAGGACCTGAGTTCAAATCTGGTCTCAGACACTTCCTAGCTGTGTGACCCTAGGCAAATCACTTAACCCCAATTGCCTCAGCAAAAAGCAAAAAAAAAAAAAAAAAAAAAAAAGAAAGAAAATAAACCCTGCAGAGTAAAATAAGGATTGTCTCTTAGAAAGTGCTCCTAGGTAGACTATTTTCCCTTCTCAGTGCCTCTAGGCATAGCTGGAATCATCTGTCTCTTTTCTCACTCCTTCCACCACCTCTGAATTACTTGGCACACTAAGTTATATACAAATCGGTTCCATCCTTATGAACCCACCTTTTCCCTTTCCCCAACCTAATTCTTTAAGAGATCTCTGGGCCACAACATATGTGAAAAGAAAAATCCACATGCTGCTGTGGGAACCTATGTTGGCTTATACCCTTTGAAAGAAATAAAAAGGGATTATTGGCATTAGAACTGTCTAAAAGTTGGAGTAAGAACAGAGTGCAGAAAGGGAGTATTTCATGAAGACTGCCCTTTAATATTGTACAATTATCCTCCCCAAATTCCTGTCCCCAGTCATCATTACCTGAGCAACTGTGCCTTGTCCACAAATAACAGATACAAACACCCATTTCCAGTGAGCCTGTCACTCCCAGGATCCCATTTATCTGCCACGCAAAGGCATGTTCCTTAATATCTGCAAGAGGACACTAAGGGTCAAGAGCATACCTATTCAGACTTTCCCTCATGCTCTGGACTGTCAATTCTGGCTAAAAAACTCAGGAACTCTTAAAAAATTAGGAGTAGGAGTTTTTTCCAACTAAATCTGTCTCATAGAAGATGACCACTAGCCCAAATCTCCTGTTGAAGAGAGAAGGTACTGAAGTGGAGAGATGTGAATCCCTTGTGATCTCATGAACTCCAAAGACAGCTCATTGCCACTTTTTTGCATCCATGTTTTCTCTCACAGGAAACATTCCAGAAGAGAAATGAGATAACCAACCTCAGGGATAGAAGGTATTAGTGGATGGTTCCTTAGCTCCAGCCATAGACCTCTGAGGGAAGAGATCACTTAGACTGTGATACATCTTCTGCTCCTGTAATTTTCTATTTTTACTATTTTATGAGCTAAGCACATTAGAAAACCCAAAGATTGTTTATTACGGGGCCTACCTTTGCTGTTGTGTTAAATGGGTTAGGGAAAGGGGGAGGCAGTGAGTGTTCATATCCTTGTATCTTTCCTATTCAAATTGGCCTGTGGGACTCAAGATGAATTCCCCACCTTGATTTTTATCATACTTACCTGTGTCAGTGAGTAATATATATGTACTATATACATATATTGCCCAGAAGCCAATGATGTTCCTCATCATCCTTCCCACCTGGGGATCCATTGATATCATCACTTCCTCACCTGAAACACATCAGATCAACTGAGGATAATGTGACCTTCAAACTCTGTCATGGCACAGGAAAAGCATTACATATTGGTCTTTGGGAATCTTTTCTCCAAGAAGAAAAAGGTCAGTTATAGAGACATCCTTCCAGAAGAGAGGGAAATTCTAGGCTGTACTCAAGGAGGAGGGTGGAGATCTGGCTGAACATAGAAAGAATAGGGACCATAGCCATACAGGCCAAGCTTCCCAAACACTGTGTTCAGGGCCTCACTTCCTTAACTGTGTTCTATAGTGTCTCATGAGGAGATCAAAGAAATAATGTTCAGACTAGTGATACTTTTCCCATTAAATTATTAGCCATTAAAATATTGTATGTATCAAATAAATGCTGTACATTTCTAAATCAGAATAATATCATCCATTTCCCATATAAAAATAATAGCAAGGTAACATGCTTCCTTAATCCCACGACATATTCCATAGCCTATTCTAATTAGAATTATGGGTTTTCCCAGTATATTTGAAGGCCCAAAGTATTCTTTAGTCAAATTGATTTGAGAATGTCTGTTATTTGACACCTCCTGTCCTATCAATATAGTATTTGCATGTGTGTGTGTGTGTGTGTGTGTGTGTGTGTGTGTGTGTGTGTGTGTGTGTGTGCTGGGTAACTAGAATTCTACATCCCTCCTTGGATACTTTCTTACTGGATTCTTTCTTCTCTGATTTCCCCCTTTCTCTCTCTTCCTCTCAATCTTCCCCTTTTCTTTGCTCTGTCTGTTGAAATCTGAAAAATTGGCATTGAAACTTAACGCTACATTGAGAAAAAATTGAGAATGGAATCTCACATCTGCATGGGTGTAGGAGAGGTACAGGAGAGGAATAAGATAAACCAATATCTTACCTAGAACAGGTCTTTCATGGTATGTTTTCCAAGACCTACTTGGGAGTAATTTTCTCAACTTCAGATCAATGCTACATCAGATTAGCTCTTTAGATTTGTTTATCCTTGGAATTGCAGGGCAACATGCTGTTTATATTCCCTCTTAATAGAATCCTTTTGATTTTTTTGTTTAAAAAGACATATTTGCTTAATGAAGAGTGATCCATGCTATCAGGAGACAGAACTCAAGATCATCTCATCAGAAATCAGAACAAATCTGCTCCCTCATTTTCATGTGACAAATTAAAAAGTTTGAGAGACAAATTTTCTGGGTAATTAATAATTTTGTTAATTGTGGTTAGTGAATAATTAATTAAATGATGGTAATTTTCTATCTCTCATAAACCAAAGATGGATTGTGGCAGCCTATTGTGGCTTCTATGCCCTTAGAAGACTAGATGTTTCAGAGAGATGGCAATCAAATAATTAATATTATACTGAGACTGACTTATTCTAATGAAGGATGACTTTGATCATGTCATTGTTTCTCTCAAACTATCCCAAAGCCCTGGAATATCTAATTTTTTTGTTTATTAAAGCTTTTTATTTACAGAACATATGAATGATTTTTCTACATAGACCTTTGCAAAACTTTCTGTTCCAAATTTTTCTCTCCTTCCCCCCACTCACTTTCCTAAATGGCAGATAGTCTAATACATGTAAAATATGTTAAAATACATGATAAATCCAACACACACACACACACAGATATATGGGGGTAGTATATATATATATAGAACTGTATACATTTATCTTGCAGCACAAGAAAAATTGGATGTAGAAAGGAAAAAAAAAAACAACACAAGAAGGAAAACAAATAGCAAGCAAACATCCATAGAAATCATTAAAATGCTATGTTGTAGTCCACACTCATTTCCCACAGGCTTTTCTCTGGATGTATATGGCTTTCTCATAGCTGAACAATAGGAACTGGTTTGAATCATCACCTCATTGTTGAAGAGAACCACGTCCATCAGAACTGATCACCATATAGTCTTGTTGCTGTGTAGAATGATCTCCTGGTTCTGCTCATTTCACTTAGAATCATTTCATATAGATCTCTCCAGGCCTCTCTGAAATCATCTTGTTGGTCGTTTCTTACAGAACAATAATATACCATAAAATTCATATACCATAATTTATTTAGCCATTCTCCAATTGATGGGCATCCATTCAGTTTACAGTTTCTAGCCACTACAAAAAGGGCTGCCACAAACATTCTTGCACATGTTGAATATTGGCTCTCCCAACTCTGGACAACTCATTTGCTCCATTGTGGGACCACTTGGTTCTCCTGAGATCCTGAATAAACCCTTTGTTCTATACCTTGAGATGCCTCTGAAGTACTGATAATTCAGATGAGGGTCTGAATATTCCACACAATTCCAATGTGGCAAGCTTCTTGAATAATCATTCTTTGTTACCAGATAATCATAAAGGAGGAAAAAAATTGAAGAATTCTAACTAGATATAATAGCTAGGAACTTAAATATCATCATGTTTTGTTCAAATGTTGAGATGAAATCCAGGTTTGCTGCATATGGAGAAAAAGATAGGGTACCAGGAAGAGTCCAAGAGGGAGAAGGAGAACAATAGGGAGAAATATGGAAGTGACTTAGTATCTACTTCTTTTCTATGTATTTATAGGAGGGAAGTTGTTTCCTTCTTGGGAGAGAATGTGTCCTGTCTGGGGGAGGTGGATTTTTGGTAATAAGAGAATTGTTTGGACAACAAATGATCATGTAGCAGAGAGGACCATATCTCAGTAGGATCATGACTCAGTTTTCAAGAAATGCTTTTCAAATCCTGGAAAATGAACAAGAGCAACCAGTCTTACCTGAGGTCAATGTGGGCATCTGGAAGAAGAGGAAGGAAACTGAAAAAGGTGAGAAAATGGACCCCCATGGTCTGATGGTCTTCATTATACCTGGAGGAAATAGAAGAGGGGGAGAAGAGAAATGTGTGATAGGAACACAGGGAGTTGGTACTATGATGATACATGGGGGTATTAAGATGGTAACACAGGGATATGGAGATTCAGTCTTTATAATAGGGAGGAAAGTAGGGGAAAATCAATGATTTTTGTAGAAAGGGTGTTAATCAGTAAATGGTACAGGTGTATCAATTACAGGTCTAGGATCAGGTACTGCTGGTAATGGCCGGGGGTAATTTTCCTTGAAGACAGGAAGGTACTGAAAAAGAGGAAGATAAGCTGCATATCTATTACATGCAAATAACTCTGACTTGAATCTGGATCAAGATCAGCTACCTACTCCATAGAAGGATGTCTGTGTCTCTTCATACATGTTTCCAACAAAGAGCAAAGGAGGAAATCTGGCCCCAGAGATACAAGCAGAGATGGTGTATGAAACTTGAGGGAAAGAAGGAAACATCCCTAAACCAGTTTTAGGAACATTGACCAATATGAGCCTAGAGAGAAGTGGACATTCCTTGGGAAGAGTGAATACTTTGGGGGAGGGTGACAATACATCTAACTTAAGTTCTCACCCTACCCTCAATTCCCTAGGAATCAGAAATGTAAACTGGGATAGAGACAAGAATTTATTGGGGGAAATAGAGATAAATCATGTTCTATACAATATTCTTACTGTATTTGTTGGAGTTGGGGTGATGGTCAGGGCTTTGTCTGATAGAAAGAAGCTATCTTTCTTCTTAAGGCTATAAAATCAGGTTCAGATGCCTCTAAATTGGTATAATATACTTTCTTTCTTTCTAGGAGAAAGTGACTTAGTATATATTTCTTTTCTATGTATTTATGGGAGGGGAGTTGTTTCCTTCTTAGGAGACAATGTACCCTGTCTAGGGGAGGTGGATCCTCTATCCTCTCCTTCTTAGAAAAGAACTGCCAAATGGTAGATTTTGTGCCTGGGCTTCGTCCTTCAGACTTGCCTCTTGAAGCCTGCCTCTCTCTCTCTTGTGTTCTTTGATCATGGGTAGAGTTAGAAACTAGAAGACAGACTTGAGCTCAAAAGTGAAAAGTACCCCACACTGGGATATGGGAGACGGAACTTGAGAAAGGATTAGTGCTTAAAGGCCGCTTCCAGTTCCTGAGTGAGTCCCATTTGTTAAAAAGAATTCAGCTTTCACACTGACTGGCCTGGCAATTTCTAATTTGCTGCTGGATTGATTATTCCTTAGTCCTAGTTGATTCCTTCTCCTCTAGGCTCCTGCCACAGTTTCATTCATTATCCTCCCTTCTTTACTCTGAACAAATTTTCAGGGACTGGGCTGTAACCCCCTTTCTCCCTTTATAGAGTGCCTCCCAATATTAAGAAATATTGGATTACTTTCTGTCTAGGGAAGGAGGGTGAGGGAAAGGGAGGGAAAAAATTTGGAATGCAAAGTTTTGCAAGAATGAATGTTGAAAACCATCTTTACATGTATTTTGAAAATAAAAAGATATTATTTAAAAGAATTCAATGCCTCATTACCTGAGTTCCTTAATCCCCTATTCCTGAAGTGCCTTCAACTTGCAAATTTCTTTAGCCTTGTGTTGGTTCACAGTCCTTGTGTCCATTCAAAAGCCTGAAGCATGTCAGGTTCTATTAGAGACGTGATCAGAGTTTGCATTTTGAATCTATTTAGAGGTACCTGATATTATATAACTTTGGGTGTCAAAAAGAGAGGAATTTAATAGCCATTCTTTCTCAAATAATAGTAATAAACTTTTTGTACAACACTTTGAAAATTGCAAAACATTTTATAGACGTTACTTGAAGTAAATCTTTTTTGAAACAGACCTTTTATGAAGTTCTTCCAAAATATCTTCTGCTGGAAATTTGTTACACTCCAAATATTTATGGGTTCTGGCACTCCAAAACCCATTCAGAGGCTTGATGTGGTATTGATTTGAGGGAAAGCAAGAAGAGGTCAGAAAAAGACCTGTGCACTCTCTGACAGCCTGGCTCTGCTCTCCTCAAGTAAATCATAAGGAATTCTGAGTTGCAGATACCTTATTATCTTCATTTTAAAACTGAATTAACTAATCATCAAAGACTTTAAGGGCTTTTTCTGTACTCACAGAGTTAGTCACAAGCAGGATATGAACCCATATTTCCAGGATTCCAAGTTTCTATCTACCACTTCATCTATTCTCCACTCATGGATATTCCCCACTTCTGTCCCAAATTCAAACACACACCCTCCTCCCCTAGCAGACTCCATGGACCTACCAGGAAGTACTCTCTTAAGTCATCAGGCTTGCTGGTCCATTTCCTTCAATAAAGTATTGGGAAAAGGGTAGGAGAGAGAGTGGGAAATCATAGCACTGAGAGTCACAAAGATGAATGGGACCTTGGACATTATCAAATCCAACATCCCCTTCCACTCACTCCTGGCATGCCATCCCACTCCATATTCACCCAGTCTCCATCATTTTTTTTTAAATTTTATTTGCATAACATATGTGTGGGTAATTCTTCAACAATAACCCTTACATAGTTTTCCGTTACAAATTTTTCCCCCCAACTCCCCACCCCTCCCCTAGATGGCAGGATATCCACTACATGTTAATTATGTTAAAATATTGGCAAATCGGGGGGCAGAGCCAAGATGGCAGAGTGAAAAGGTGACTTTCTGCCTCTCCTCCGGTCTTCTCTCAAATCAACAATAAAATAAGCCTCTGAACTGATCTTCAAGTCAACGAACTCAGAAATATTTGGGCACCGCTCTCTGGAGAACTTCATATCAGGTTACTCGGACTCGGACAGAGAGATAAATAGACGACTCCTGAGCAGGCCGGAAGTGAGGGTGGGACTCAGCTCAGCTCATCGTGGAAGAAATTCCAAACTCCAAACTCCAAATTCCAAACACCTGGAGTTTATCTGAGGCACTCGGGACACTCTGCCCTGATTGGGGGCAGGTGTTCTGGCAGACTTGCCTTGTTTAAGGAGTAATTCTGACTTAGTCCTAGCCCCCACTGGCCCAGCACCTTAAGTCAACTTGCCGAAGTGCCCCAGGGCAAAGCGTCTTCAGAAGAGGTTTTTTTTTTTT
>JAJPUD010030475.1:0-13149 GCA_023553655.1 Myrmecobius fasciatus | reverse complement strand
GAAGACCAAATATGACATTTGTAAAGCACTAACTACAGTGCTTGGTATGCAGTAGGTACTTAATAAGTGTTTGTTGGACTGGATTATTGTGAAGACCAAATATGACATTTGTAAAGCACTAATTACAATCCTTGGTACACAGTAGGCACTTAATAAGTGTTTGTTGGACTGGATTGTTGTGAGTATCACATGAAATAATTGTAAAGCTCTTAGCACAATGCCTGGCACATAAGTACTATATAAATGCTAGCATTATTATTAATAGGAGGAGAAAACAACCTGTAAACAGGTAAGTAAATAAAACAGACTGAGCTTGGATGGACTAGTATTCCCATGTCTGTGGGTATCCCTCCATCAGATTACATATGTGTATATAAAAATATATGTATTATATGTGTGCATATGTGTATGTGTAGGGCTGGCTGCCTGTCCCATGTGATTCTCAGAAGGCTGCTGAAGTAGAGTGGGTTCCTTGACTTGTCTTGACATTAAGGGGAGACCCAGGCAGCCTACGGTCTGCTCATCAATCAGCCCTCACCCTCATCATGCAACCAGCCCATTTTCTTTTTCTTCTCCTAAATTGCTTTGATGTCATCTTTCATTTCTTTGCATCCCTAAAAAGGCCACTTCGCTGACACTTTCTCAGAGAAGCTTTTTGCTTTGATCCTCCCTATCAGTAACAACCTTCTCCCCCCTCCCTCCCCTAGCCTGCCCTTGGCTCTCTGCTTGAACCTTTCAGGTTCTGTTATCAGGGAATATGATGGCATTGAGCTGCAGTCTCATTTCACTATTACACTGTGAGTACCATGAAGGCAGGGATGATGTCTTATTTAACCCCGGACCTCCCCTGTGGCCAGGCTCTGTACATGGCCCTGTGACTTTATGAAATATTGGTGGAACAGAATCCTTCCTCTGCTTTTGAATTTATAATGGTTACTACTTTACTGCAGGTAGCTAGCTAGGTAGAGTGCTGGGCATGAAGGCAGGAGAAAACAAATCACTTAATGGCTATCTGTCTCAGTTTCCTCCTCTGTAAAATGGGGATAATAAAAGCCACTTATCTCAATGAAATAACTCTTTGCAAGCCTTACATAAGTTTTAGATATTATTTTTCTATTATGTACATTATGGTATTAGAGATTCACAATAACCCAGAAGGTAGGCAGGGTCCCCACTTTACAGATGAAGGAACAAAGGAGGCTCAAAGAATTTGATTTGCTAGGAGGCATGCAAATTAGGACTCAAACTCAAATCTCTCCTCACTCCAAATCCAGCAGTTTTTCAGCAAAGTCACAAGGCCTCACTATTTCCCCTGCCCCCATCCTCCTCTGGCCTAGAAACAGCCTCTGTCCATCCAAGAATATCCATCTTTCCAGGCCCAGCAAAGGTCCAGCCTCCCCCGGGAAGCTGTTCCTGACATCAACAACCTTCACTGGTTGCCCCTTCCACCCCCAGCTGATTCCTATAGCATTTGTAGCCTGTACCACACAATTTACCACTTAATTATAGACTGTCTTGTACTACTCTATAATTGCTTTATGCGTGAGTCTCCTCTCCCCAGATAGATTGTGAGACCAAGGACCATATCCTCTGCTTCTGTAGCCCTGAAGTACTGAGCACCCAGGTACTCGCATAGTAGGTACTCAAGTACCCATCAATTGATTGATTACAGGAAGTCCCTCTCTGAGAGGGCAGGAGCTGGTAATCTATTCAGACATTCGGGCATTGGTACCCACATCCACATATGAATGGCAAATGAACAGAAAATCTGAAGCTGGATATGAACTAAGAATGGCTTCAGGAGGCCCAGACCTGGGAGGAAGGCAGGTACTTGGCTCACCAGTGGTCAGTCTAGGGCAGGCTCCCCTCCCAGGTAGTTCCCTACCTCTGCCCAGAGACATCTCTGTCTTACGGCTGGGCTCGATGGGAAGCCAGGGGATGCTTTCACTGACATCCGGGCTAAGTGACTGAGGACGGGTGCCTTCCCTAGGCTTCAGGTTCTGGCTCTGTCCAACAGACTCTCTGGATTATAGATTTTACAGATGAGGTCCACAAGGAACAAGGACACTAAGCCATTTGTCCAAGGCCACGAAATCACAGAATTTTTGAGTTGGAAGAGAGCTCAGAAGCCATTCTTACATGAAAAGAATCACCAGCCTCCACCTGAAAACTTCCAAGTAGGAGGAAGCCAAGATCCAACTATCCTGAAGCTTTGGCTCAACCAGGATTGTTGAGACTGTTAGAGCCCTGAAAACTTTATGGACCACCAGGGCTCGTTTCAGCACACCCTATAGTCCCCCTGTAAGGCAATGCCCAAAGCAAGGAAAAATATTCTAAGAGACAATGTCATAGTTTGGTCCAAAGAGAGAGCATGAAATATGGGGAGCCAAGAGACCTAGCTTTTATTTACCCTGCTGTTTATTAGCTCTGGGACTCCTCCTTCCTGAGTCCCAGTTTCTCTATCAGTAAAATGAGAGGGGGTTGGACTCAATTGTCCTTAAAGCCCCTTCCAGCTCTAAAGGTCTATAATGATTTGAATTTGTAAGCCCCAACTCTGCCCACAGCACCCACATAAGCTTGTGGCTAGGGGGTTTAACTATAAACTACTCTCATTAATAAATGAATCTGTGTTTGGCTACTCAGTAGGTCTGGATTTCTCAAGCCTCCCATTTGCAGCTTGGCTAAAGACTACAGGCAGATGTGCTCACACCTTGGATCCCTGCAGGATACCAGCCTTAAGCAAACTGACAATTAGCTTCAGAAATTGAAGTGTAAATAGAAGGGTGGTTGAGGTACTAGCTAATTGTTCTTCTCCCCAGAGTTTCTGTCAGAGATACCCACTTTTTCCATATGTTTGGCTCAGGCTGACCAAAGAGCCAAGGCCTCCAGACATTAGGCTGGATAGGGATCATCCATAGTATCCAAAAGTGAAGTGCCCTCTGACCCAGAGTCACAGACTTCTCCTAAACTCACAGGCAGGATCCTTAACTCCCAACCCCCAAATACATTCTCTTAGTCCCATACTGCACTCAAACTCCAGCTCTCCCCATTCCAAATCCATTTAGAATATAATATCCCATATCCCGAGGTATTCCAATTCCATAAATTATACCCTACCCCCCATACTTCAAATTATACTCTAAATCCTGCCTTTTACTACATTATTAGATGGGTGGAGACTCGGAGGTCCTTTCCACCTAAGAGAATTCATATTCTTGCCACTTTACCCACAGAACATACTATACCCTGCGCCCAAAGCCAGCCCTAAACCAGCCACAGATGCAATCCCCCAGTACCACCTCCTGGACTCTGATTGATCATCCCCCAAACCCCAGATCCAGTCTAATCTCCAAATCCAATCTCAGTTCTATGGAAAGGCAAACTAACTCCAGGGACTCTGTCATCCAGACACCCTTCCAGCCATCTCACCAACTTGTGCCCTTGGGCAAACGGACACCTAGTGATTCTGGGAACCCCCATCATCATCACAGAGGAAGAGGAGGGCTGGAATCCCCTTATAGGGATGACTCTCACACTGCATTTCAGATTGAAAGCTGGTATCAGTTACCAGGGAGGGACCTGGACCTGCTCCCTCGCCCCCTCCTGAATTTTTTCAGCCCCAGCCTAGCCCAGATCTCCTGAGGTGCCAGGCTTGCAGTCAGGCGCTGGGTAAATAGCTGATGAGTGACGTCCGATCCCCCCACTGCCCCCAATTATTTTTAAGCAGGTTGCAAAATTCAGGCTGCGGCTTCCAGGCTCAGCAGAGGAAAAGAGAGACAGAGAAGGGGGGGAGGGAAGGAGGAAAGGAGAGAGAGGGAGAAAGGGAGGGCAGAAGGGAAGGAGGGAGGGAGGGAAGAATGGGGGAGACAGCATTATGACAGGATCTTCCCACCCCCCACTGAGAACAGGGTGCAGAAGAAGCTTCTCCCACCCCAACTCACACATGTATCTGCATATGTGCCCGGGTGCCTATAGACACATATATCCTTATCCACACACAGGCTCACTCCAGGTTTCTGGGGGAGGCCGAGTAGAAATTGAGCAGGCAGGAGAGGTTTGGGGCCCCGAGTAAGATTCATTTCTCCCTCCCATGTGTTCCTATGGGGGGCAGGCAGCCGGAGCTGAGCTAGGGAGGGCATGGGCCAATGATGGATAATTGATCAGCCCTGCAAGCTCTCATTAGCCATGCTTTTTCTTGTGGGCCGCAGGAGGTTCCCAGCGCATCAGGCAGCCCCCACTACCAGCCAGTCAACCTATTGGAGGGGGAAGGGGAGAGGCTGCTCCATTCCCACCCTTGCCCAGCCCCCCTTAAATGTGAAACTAACAGAACAAAGTGCCTTCAGTATCTTCCAGATTTTTAAAGCCTGGGGCAAATCAGACCATAATTCTGCTCTGGCCAAATAGGTGAGCCCCACACCTCTATATAAGTTCTTCCTGGCAACTAGCCTCAATCCCATTTAGTTTCACTGAGTCCTTGCTAGGGAGCAGGGCTAGGACCTTCAGTAAGCTCAACCAATCAACAAGGACTGGGACACAAAGGAAAAGCAAAAGTATCCCTGTGAAAAAGCAAAAGTATCCTTGCGAAAAGCAAAAGTATCTCTGCCTTCAGGTGGCTTACACTATAAAAAGAGACAGCATGTACATATGTATGTAGAAATAAGATACAATGTTAAACTTGTTCCTTGTAACAATTCTGTTATTATTCCCATCTTATAGTAAAGGAAACTGAGGCAAACCAAAGGTAGGTGCTATTATTTCCCCCATCTTACAGTTGAGGAAACTGAGGCAAACAAGTTAAGTGATGTGGTCCCAGCTAGGAGTGTTTGAGGCAGGTTTTGAAATCAAGTCTTCCTGACTCCAAGCTCACTACTCCATCCACTGTACCACCTAGCTGTCTAGTTTATAAAAGGCTCAGGTTTTGAAGGGCTTTAAAAAGTAATTTGAATTTGATTCTAGACATAAGGGAGAGCCACTGGAGTCAGCTAAGGTGGGGGCAGGCTTAGGTGACATTATCGATACTTTAGGAAAATTATTTTGTTGCCTGATTGGAAAAATGGGTTGAAATGAAGAGAGACTAATCAGGAGATGGGCCAGGTGATGAACACCTGAACTGGAGAAAGATGCATAAGATGCTATAGGCAGGGGCAGCTAGGTGGCAAAATGGATAGAGCCTGAAGTCAGGAGGACCTGAGTTCAAATCTGGTCTCAGACACTTAATACTTCCTGGTTGTGAGACCCTGGGCAAGTCACTTAACCCCAATTGCCTAGGGGGGGGGAGATGCTATAGGTGCTGAAGTCTGGCTATGGATGGTGAGCAAAAGTGAGGCACCAAGGACACAAAGGGGACTGAGGATCCAGGGGACCAGGAGGCCAATGGTGCACCTGACAGAAATAGAGATGCTTGGAAGAACCCTTGAGTTCTGGTTCAGGCATTCTGAGTTTGGATTACCAGTGAGACATCCATTTGGAAATGTCTAAGAGGTAATGGGGACTGTAGGGCTAGAGTTCAGGAGGGCAACTAGGGCTGTATGTATCCATCCTGGACTCATCTTGGTGGAAGTGACGATTAAATGTACAGCAGATGATAAAAACAAAGGAACAAAGAGAGAAAAGGGGGCCCAGGCCAGAGCTTTGAGGTACATCAAGAGCATTAATGAGCATGACATGGAAATAGCAGTTTCTTTGTTGGAATGTCCCTTCCAGAAAGAGCTAAGTGACTCTAAGGCAGCTGGGGTCAGAATTCTGATACCTTTGAGAAATCAAACCCCACCCTGAGGACAAGATTCCCTGCTATCAGGAAGCTCTCTAGCCCTAGTGGAGGATGTGTCCATCCCTACTAGGGATCTTGGACCCCACAGACCATCCTGGGCAGGTTGGTATGAGGAGGGCCAGGCAAACAGGCCAGTCAGTCTCCTTCAATGCCCGGCACCTTAGGATGCACCATCAGTTCTTAGCAGGAACCAAGTTCACCTGATGGAAAAAAAACACTGAATTGGAGTCATCAGAGCTGCCTTCCAACCCCAGCTATTTGGGACCTTGCTGAACTGGGATGGATCTGTTTCTTTGTCTGTAAAATGAAAGGGATTGGAACATTAAGGTCTCTGAGTCCCCTGCAGTTCCTAGAACATCACTCCCCTAGCCAAGAGGCAGCTAGCTACCCTCTGTTAACCTCCCACCAATATGCCTCCATCCAAGATTGGAGGGCTGGCTCCAGGACTGGTCATCGAAGCAGCTTGCCATGCCCTGCTCTGCTCTGTTCTGCTCTCCTGGCCACCAAAGGCTGGCCTCTGAATCCCTTATCTGTTCAAATCTCCACCTCCATCTTTTCCTCCTCTCTCCTCCATGCACTGCTCCCCCTGCCCATTTCTCTATTTTTCTCTGCTACACCCTCTCCAAATCCACTTTGGCCTCCCTGACTCCCTCCTCCGAGGCAAGGCCATCACTTCCCTGACGCTGATCCAGGTATAATGTATCCATTCACACTACAAAGAAGAATATACCTATCCCTTCTAATCCTCAATCCTTCCTCTATAAATTGGAGACATTTAACTGCATTACCAAAATTTACCAGCTCATGGGTGGCAGAGAATAATTATAAACCCTAGAGCACTCTAGAAGTATGAGAGACTTTGAAGATCATCAGGATAATACACTATGACCAAGTAGGATTTATATTAGGAATGCAGGACTGGTTCAATATCAGGAAAACTATCAACATAATTGACCATATCAATAACCAAACTGACAGAAATCATATGGTTATATCAATAGATGCAGAAAGACCTCAAAGATCATTTTGCCTTGTTCTCTCATTCTACAGAAGGGAAAATTGAGGCCGAACCAGAGAAGGAAATTTCCCAAGCTTACATAACTGGTTATGGGGAGAGCTGGGTCTGAAATCCTGGGTCTCTTGACAAGAAGCCCAAATTCTCTCCACTGCAATGAGACAGGGAATGTCCCAGCCTGGGAGTGAGCTTTTACAGGATATAGAGAAAGCTTCTTCCCTGCAGATCTCAGCTGAAACCACAGGCTTGGTACAAAGGTCAGAATGATCCCAGCATGGGGGTATTTGGTCAGTCAACAAACATTTATTAAATGCCCACTATGTGCCAGACATTAGGGATAAAAACAAGGCAAAAGCCAGTCCCTGTCCTCAAGAAGCTCACAGTGTAATGGACAAGTTACCCAGATGATAAACAGGAAGGTACTAGAATTAAGTGAAGTTGGGGAAGGCTTTCTGGAGATGACTGAATTTTAGTTGGTACTTAAAGGAAATCAGGGAGGTCAGTAGGTGGAGAAGAAAGGAAAAAGCTTTCCAGGCATCGGGGACAGTCAGAGAAAATGGCCAGAGCTGAAGGATGGAGTTCCTTGTTCATGGAACAGCCAGAATGCTAGTGCTTCCCATCAGAGCACTTTGGCACAGGGGAAGGTCTAAAAGGAGATGATGGTGATTGCATCCTCTTCCAGCCGGGTTGTATCATGGGTCATCCACCTTACAAACTCAAACCACTGTGGATGTCCCCTACTTTAGAGTCTCAATGAAGGCGTTCAAAGTAGTGCAAGAGTTCTCTCCCAGGACTCTGTCTCCTTCTTGGAAGGGTCCTGGCCAATCCAATGAGCATTTAAGCTTCTGCTCTTGGCCAGGCACTGTGCTGGGGCAGAGAATACAAAGATGAAAGGGAAAAACATCTCCTGCCTTTGAGAAGAATACCTTCTCCTAGGCAGGAAGAAAAGATTTACAAATTAAACGGCTCTCCCTTCTTCGAAGAGTTAGGTAGGAGGCGATCATTGTAGAATTCCATCAGACTTGGTTGAGAGCCATGTTAGTTTTGCTGGGCTAATTTGTCTCTTTTTTATTCTTTGTTACAAAGGATGGCTGCCTGGGGAGGGGAAAGAAAGGGATATTTTTTGAAATGATGGTGATGGAAAAAAATGAGCAATATAATTTTTTAATGAGGAAGATAAGATTGGGAAAAGTTTATTGCAGTGGAAGATAGCATGAATTGAGCATTGAATGGAGCCAAGGAACTGAGGAGGTAAAGGTGAAGAAGGAAGGACTCCCTCACAGGCATCTATGAAGAACCATGATGAGTTTAGGGAGGAACAGGCAGCCAGATGAATCTGGAATATAGAGCAGCTGAAAAGACTGGCAGGAAATAAGATAGATAGACTGAGGTCTGATTGTGAAAGGTTTAAAATGTCAAACTGAGGAAGGTGTATTTTATGCCCAAGGCAATAGGGAGCCATGTTAGGCTCCCCAAATCACAACCTGTAGTTTTCAGTGAGGGCTCACATCCCCGTAGTCAAAACCTGGCAGTCAAACACTATAATAGTCAAAAACTATTACACATACACACACAGAATTACCTAGTCTCCTGAGGGTCCCTGATCCCAGTGCTCCCTTAGCCCCCCAAAAGGAAAGTAAAAAGTATGTTGTCTCCCTGGGTGATCCTGACTAAGCTATTTCTAACCCTTCTGAGCCTCAATTTCCTTCCAGTTAGGGTCTTCTTTAGAATGGACACTGTGGTAGACATTGGAGATGTGCCTTCCCTGTAAAAAGAGGGGGTCAGATTGCATGATCTCTAAAGCCCCCCTGCCATGCCCCAGAAAGCCAGGAACCATGAGCCAGGGCCCCCTCTTCATCCCCACAACAACCAGCTTTCTTCTTTCCCCCATAGCTGAGGCCTCAGAGGCCTCTCTGGAGTTCTGTCCATTAGAACCCCATTTTCTTGAGCCCCAGGAGCAAACATGGAAATGAAAGGCATTAGTGCTAGATCTCAGCAAGAAATAGGAGATGCAGGGCTGTATGAGCAAAGGAAGAAGGTGGGGTCCTCCCGGGGTGGTTCCTGTCCTTTTGGTCTGGATGAGGGTAGAAAAGATAGTGTGCCCCAGAACCCTCATGGGATTGGCTAAGGGGGTAGCCCTTCCTGCATGCCTGGGCTGGAGGGTGTGGGAGTGTGGGCAGAATGCAGGCTGGTGCTGGGTGGGCTGAGAAGGCTCTGCCAGGGCCTGACGAAGGATATGAAGGGAGACGCAGCGGGAAGAACGTCCACACCATTTACCAACCTGGCAGTTCTAATTTGCCCAGCCGTCACTCAAGCTCGGCCTCCCAAACAGTCCATTACAAAGAAGGGCTTCCCACCTGGCTTGGCTAGGTGTACCTAGTGAGCTGGGACCCGGGTCTGCCCCACCATCAGCCTTTTACTGCCCACAGCCCTCCAGCAGCTCCATGCCCATCCCACACCTCCTGAGGGTTTGGGCCCCTTCCCCTTCCCCAAACAGCTCTGAATGCCGGGAGCAGTCCATTTTGGAGGTCCAGTCTCCAAGCATCCTCTCTTCCTGTTCTCTGGCAGCAGCTCCCCACCCAAATATATTCTTAGGGACAGGGAACCAGGTGGTATTGGAGGAAATGCCCTGGGCCTGTTCCTGGGTTCTGCTGCTGTATGGCCTTGCCCTCCCTAGGTCTCAGGTTCCCTGGGTATAAAATGAGGGGGCTAAGTGATCTCAAAAACCCCATCTTATACAACTGTCCAGGAGCGAGGGAATAGGTGGTCGTTCCCAGGTAGAAGATAGAAGCAAACAGCCTCTCCTCTGAGACAGAGCCCAAGCAAAACGACAGCCCTCCCCAGCCACCCCCTCGGCTCTCTGCTTCCTCCCCATCAGGCTCCTTTGTGAACCCCCTAACCAATCTCTATGGGAATGGGCCCACACAGACCCTCCCCAGGGCAGGGCCACTGAGCAGCACAAGATTAACCCATCAGTGATTTGGGCACTGCCCTAGCCGGAAGCACCTTCTGCCTTCCTCCCCCCTCTTCCAGCAGCTCCTGGGTATGAGTTTGGAGGTGGGGGAGGCTCACAAGCTTTCCTCCTACCTCTAGTGCCTGGCAGAGGAGGAAGAAGAGGGAGAAGAATCTGGCTTTTATCTTCCCCACATACATAAAGCCCGAGGAACAGAAGGAGGAAAAGGGAGAACGGGATTCTCATCCAGGGACCAGTGCATCATCAGGGGCACCAGGTGGTGCCTGAGTACTGAGCCAGCCTGGAGGAGGCAGGGGAAGGGGGGCAGTGACTCAGCCCAGCCCACCCCATCTCCCCAGAACTTTGCAACAGCAGTTGTTGCAATCGAACAAATGAGAAGAAACCTTTTGTTCCTCTAGCCTTGGGGGGGATGGGAGGGGCTAAAAAACTGGCTTCTTTAGCATCTCTCCCCACACCCCCCCCCCAAGCTCAGTCCTGCAGTCAGGTTTCTCTAAGGCCTTGGCGGTCAGCAGGGCCCCCCTCAGGCTTGGGGCTGCTGATCCAGATCTCTACCTACCCCTACCTACCTACCCCTCAGGGCCCGGTTGGGAGGACCCAACAGCCCCCGTTCTTGCCCTGGACCTAGCAGGGACAGTCATTCCCCAGAAGCCTCAGGGGGCTGGCAAGGGTTCCAATTCTGCACTGCCCTAAGGTAGTCTCTGACACTAGTTGGGTTGTTCCAACACCTGTCCCTTCAGGTGAGCTCCTCGAGATGCAAGGCTTCTCAGGTTCGTCCTCCTTTTCCCATCCTCAGTCCCCAGGAAGTCATGTGGGCATTTCCACCCACCCTTAGCCAGGCCATTCATGGACCCTGCTGCTCAGCTCCCATCAGTCATCATTATTCCAAAACTGCAGACCTCCCCTCCACCCCTGCCAGGTTCTTTAGAAGTCCTGGATATCAGCTTCTTCTGGGAGCATCCCCCTCCCCCAATTTCCCCAGGCAGAGTGATCACTGGAGCAACACGAATCCCAGTCACAGACACACAATCTCCCCCTCCTCCTCCCCCCCCCCCAGAAGCTCTGCAATGACCAGCCACATACTTAAACAGAGCAATGCCTGGGGAAAGAGTTCTCTTATCTCAACTTTAATCATAAGAGCTCCAAGCACTCAGCCCAAATTACCATCCCTCCCCATCACATCACTTACTGAGGCTTAGACACCGAATAGATCAAGTTCAAGGTTGTGGGACCACTTCTACCTGGAGCAAGAAAAAGTCTCAGGGCTCCCAGATCCACCTGGGGGGGTGGAGATAAAGGGTTGCCCATTTAAGGGGCTCCTCACTGCCCCCCCACCAGCCCCACCCAAGACTTAACCTAGAACCATCAAGATAGAGTAAATGCTGAGAATGGGAACGAGTTCGGAGATGGCTCTCAAAGGCAGTAAGGGGGTCTTGTCTCTGCTGTAAAACCAGACCAAACAGACAAGATCCCAGACACCAGACAAGGCCCTCTTTAGGGGGAATGCCCAGCTGGTACACCACCCCTGTCTTCAACCTCATGCTTCTCCTTCCAAACCTTCCCCCACCTAAAAGACCTGGGGGAGGAAGGGGCAGGAAATCTAGTAAAGGGTCCCTGACTCTCTCCCCCTGAGCCTCGTTTCCCTTCCCCCCCCCTTCCAGGGCTGGGCAATGATGAATGAGGAAAAGGCCCTGCCAATGGCTGGCTCCCTCCCCAGGGCCACCCCTCCCCCCCTTCCCCTTCCTGCCAGGAACACTCTGTCTCTGGCTTGGAGAGGAGGGGGCTGGCCTTGGGGTGCATTGCCTCCACTCTCCCCAGTATCGCAGGACTTACCTGCGTGTCTCCCAGACCCCCAAGTTCATTCCTAATGCCTCAGGAACTCTCCCCACCTCTTGCTGGCATCAGATGCAGCTACTCTCTGGAGGGCATTTCTGCCCACTAGCCTAAAAGTGCCTAGGGGGAGCATGGGAAGACACCGTGCCAATTAGACCCACACTGCAGGTGGTTCCATCCCTATCCAGACAGGGGAGGACGGGGAGGGGCTGAGAGCTTCCCCCCACCTGAGAGCCCCTCTCCGAAGATCCTGGCCGCTCATTCAGCACCTAGGCCGTGCTTTCCCCTGCCCGAGGCCCATTCAAGTTAGGCCTTGGCACTCGGGAACCTGTGCCCACTGTGACACCTCGGAGTCCCTCCCCGGGTGGGGGGGGGAGGGAAGATTGCTGCCCTCAGCCCACGTGGGCCCCTCCACCCGCTGATGCCCACAGGCTCTCACTCAAGGCCAGGAGCCTCTGCGGGCACGCTCAGTGCCAAACCTGATCTTCATTCCCATGCCAGGGTCGAGTTCGAGGAAGGAGCCCCGGGGCTCCCGAAAAGAAAGGGACAGGGAGGGAGGAGGCACGGGCGGCACAGAAGACCGGGACCACCGCCGTTCAGGCCACCGGTAGGGGACGCCAGATAGCAGCCCCCGCCGAGACCCGGGGCGGCCTCGGCAGCTCTCTGCACTTGTTTTCTCCCGGCTCCCCGGCCAAAGTTCCCAGCCAGTTCCCCGTGGGGAACCAGGCTAGGCCGGCCTCCAACCCCTGAACTCCGGGCCCACCCCGTCTGGGTGCCGCGCTCAAAGGAGGCTTTGACAGCCATCCCCCGCCGCCACCAACCTTCCCCCCCCCCCCGCCCCGCTCCATGCACAGCGCGGAGAACTGCGGAGAGCGCCCCCGCCCCGGTGCTGGCTGAGCATCCCTGGACCACTCGGCCCGGCACCCCGGGACCCCGGGCCCCAGATCCCCCGCCACATCCCACCCACCCCCAATCCCTAGAGCCCCGGCCGCGGCCCCCGGCAACAGAAAGCGGACTGCCTGCAGGGCAGAGGCCAGAAGGTTGGGGGAAGGGGTGCTGGAGTCCCCATCTCCAGTCTTGGATAGAGAGGGAGAGGAAGGGATCCCTGGGGGAGGGGCAGCTCCAGACCCCAGGGAAAGGGGAGGGGAGGGGATAACTCCGGCTAGAGATTTGAGCAGCCGAGGCCGGGCCCGCACGCACTCACCTGGTCGCCGTCAGTAGGAGTCGGGGGCGGCCCCACGGCGCAACTTTGCCATCAGGCCGGGGAGGCTGAGGCTGGGGAGGGCGCGGGGGCCGGTCCCGGGGGTAGCCCGGGCGCCCGCTCCGGGGGTAGGAGGTGACGCCGAAAGCAAATGTAAAATGTTCTCTTTTTAATTTAAAGAAAAAATGCAAAGCTCATCAAATGCAAAAAGAAGTGCAACCTCGCCCCGGGTTTAAAAGCTGGAAAGGTGCAGACGGGCCCGGGAGCAGCCGGAGGAGCCGCTGCTGCCGCGGGCGCGAGCAACTAGTGCCGGGCAGGCTGCGGGAACTGCCGCCGCCGCCTCCTGCCCCCTCCTCCTG
>JAJPUD010030474.1:0-11299 GCA_023553655.1 Myrmecobius fasciatus | reverse complement strand
GTGGTGGGGGGTGGGGGGAAGGAAAGGAAAAGCTTGGGAAAAAAAAAGTTTTTTTTGCAAAGGTCAATGTTGAAAGGTCACTCATATGTTTTGAAAATAAAAAGCTTTATTTAAAAAAAAGAAAAAGGAGATCAATGAATTGGGCATGCAATTACAAAAGCTAGTAAAGCAGATAAAGCATACAATTAAAATTAAAATGTAAATACAAAATTAGAAATTCTGAAAATCAAAGGACAGATTAACAAAGTTGAAAATAAACATTTAACCAATACATAAAACTAAGAATTAGTTTTATGAAAAGAAAAAAAAACACAAAATAGGCAAACTTTTCCCCAATATGATTTACAACAAACAAAATCAAAATCACCAATATAAAATGAAAAGAGTGAATCCATCAAGTGTAAAGAGAAACTGAAACAACAATTGTGAGCTATTTTGCCCAATTCCAAGCCAGTAAATCTGACAATCTATTTGCTATATTTGCTATAGAAATTCTCTCAAGACCCAAATGCATTTACAAGTGAATTCTGCCAATTATTTAAAGAACAATTAATACCAATACTATTTAGCCAATTTGAAAAAAAAATGCAATGAAGAAGTTCTATAAAATTCCGTTTATCACACACAAACATGATTCTGATACCTAAATCAGGAAGAACCAAAACAGAGAAAAAAAAATGTATAGACCAATTTCTTTTTTTTTTAATGTGTTATTTTTTACATGTCTTTATTTTATTTTATTTTATTTCAAAAACATATGTATTGGTAATTCTTCAACATTAACCCTTAGAAAGCTTTCTGTTACAAGTTTTTCCTCCCTACTCCCCACCCCTCCCCTAGATGGCAGGATATCCATTACATGTTAATTATGTTAAAATACTTGACAAATCGAATATATGTATACATATTTCCACACTTATCATTGTTGTGCAAGAGAAATCGTATCTACAAGAAAGAAATATGCGAAAAAGGAAACACAATGCATGCAAACCTTAATTGAGAGCATGAAAATGTTATGTTGTGGTCCACATTTCACATCCCTCTTTCTGGGTGTATATGGCTTTCTTCAGTGAACAATTGGAAGTGGTTTGAAACATTTCATTGTTAAAGAGAGCCATGTCCATCTGAATTGATCATCATATACTACTGTTGTTGTCGTATATAATGATCTCCTGGTTCTGCTCATTTCACTCAGCATCAGCTCATGTAAGTCTCTCCAGGCCTCTCTGAAATCGTTCTGCTGGTCGTTTCTCACAGAACAATAATATTCCATAATTTTCATATACCATAATTTATTCAGTCATTCTCCAATTGATGGGCATTCATTCAGTTTCCAGTTTCTAGCCACTACAAGAAGGGCTGCCACAAACATTCTTGCACATGTGGGGCCCTTTCCTTCCTTTATGATTTCTTTGGGATATAAGCCCATTAGAAATGCTGCTGGGTCAAAGGGTATGCACAGTTTGATAACTTTTTGAGCATAGCTCTAAATTGCTCTCAGAATGGCTGAATCCCTTCACAGTTCCACCAACAATGCATCAGTGTCCCAGCCTTCCCACATCCCCTCCAACATTCATCATTAACTTTTCCTGTCATTTTAGCCAATCTGACAGGTGTGTGGTGGTACCTCAGGGTTGTCTTAATTTGCATTTCTCTGATCAATAGTGATTGGAGCACCTTTTCATATGAGTACAAATAGTTTTAATTTCATCTTTGAAAATTGTCTGTTCAATTTTCAGATGATGAAATTAAAACCATCTCTAGTCATATGAAAAGTTGCTCCAAATCACTATTGATTAGAGAAATGCAAATTAAGACAACTCTGAGATACCACTACACACCTGTCAGATTGGCTAAAATGACAGGAAAAGATAACGATGAATGTTGGAGGGGATGTGGGAGGGCTGGGACACTAATACATTGTTGGTGGAACTGTGAACGGATCCAACCATTCTGGAGAGCAATTTGGAGCTATGCTCAAAAAGTTGTCAAACTGTGCATACCCTTTGACCCAGCAGTGTTTCTACTGGGCCTATATCCCAAAGAGATCTTAGAGGAGGGAAAGGGACCCACATGTGCAAGAATGTTTGTGGCAGCCCTTTTTGTAGTGGCTAGAAACTGGAAACTGAAGGGATGCCCATCAATTGGAGAGTGGCTGAATAAATTATGGTATATGAATGTTATGGAATATTATTGTTCTGTAAGAAACGACCAGCAGGACGATTTCAGAGAGGCCTGGAGAGACTTGCATGAACTGATGCTGAGTGAAATGAGCAGAACCAGGAGATCATCATGCACAGCAACAACAGTATTACATGATGATCAATTCTGATGGACATGGCTCTCTGCAATAAAGAATTGTCTCAAACCAGTAAAAAAAAAAAAAAGAAAAAAGAAAATTTTCTGTTCATATCTTTTGACCATTTATCGATTGGAGAATGGCTTGAAATCTTATAAATATGAGACAATTCTCTTTATATTTTAGAGATGAGACCTTTATCAGAACCCTTAAATGTAAAGATGATTTCCCAATTTATTGCTTCCCTCCTAATCTTGACTGCATTGGTATTGTTTGTACAAAAACTTTTTACCTTAATATAGTCAAAGTTATCTATCTGGCGTTCAATTAAGAGTTCCAGTTCTTCTTTGGACATAAATTTATTCCATCTCCATAGGTCTGAGAGGTAAACTATATTGCGTTCCTGTAATTTACTTATAATATCACTCTTTATATCCAGATCATGAACCCATTTAGATCTTATCTTGGTATGTGGTGTTAGATGTGGGTCAAGCCCTAATTTCTTCCACACTAGTTTACAGACCAATTTCTTAATAAATATTATTGCAAAATTTTAAAATAAAATATTAGCAAAGACATTATAGAAATTTATCCCCTGGATAGTACACTATGAGCAGGGGTAGGGGTTATATCAGTAATGCAGAGTTAATTCAATATTAGGAAAACTATAAGTATAATTGACCATATGATTATCTTAATAGATGCAGTAAAAGCTTTTGACAAAATACAGCATCTATTAAACACACTAGAGAGCATAGGAATAATTAGTTTTCCTTTAAATAATAAATAGTATCTAAAACCATCAGTAAACATTATATGTGATGAGGATAAACTAGAAACCTTTTCAATAAGATAAGAGTTTAAGCAAGAATGCCCATTATAAATCAATATAGTGCTAGAAATATTGTCTTTTGCAATAATAGAAGAAAAACTCATGGAAGGTATTAGAATAGGCAATGTGCAAGCAAAACTCTCACACTTTACAGGTATGTTTAGAAAATCACAGAGAATCAATATAAATACTACTTGAAATAATGAAGATCTTAAGCAAATTTGCAGGACATAAAACAAAGCTACACAGATCATTGGCATTTTTTGTAATATTAGCAATTCCCAGCATCAAACAATAGAAATAAAAGTTCCAATTTAAATAACTGAACACAATCTAAAATATTTGAGCATCTACTTGCCAAGAAATATTCAAGAAGTGTAAGACACACTTACAAAACACTTTTAACACAAATAAATTCAGATGTAAATAATTGGAAAAATAATAATTGCTGATGGATAGACCAAGCTAATGTAATAAAAATGACAGTTCTACCTAAATTAAAATACTCTTTCATGTTATATCAATAAAATTACCAAAAGTTATTTCAGAGAGTTGGAAAAATAATAACAGAATTTATCAGGAAGAACATAAGTTCAAGAATATTTAGGAAATTAATAGAAATAAAGGCAAAGAAAGTTAACCTAGCAGTACCAGATCTAGAACTATAATATAAAGTGGCAATCATCAAAACTAGTTGGTACTGGATAAAAAAATTTTAAAAAAACCCTCTATATTGGTTTTTACTAGAGAAATGCAAATTAAAACACCTCTGAGGTACCACCTCACAACTATCAGATTGGGTAATACTACAGAAAAGATGTGATAAATATTGGAGAGGGTGAGGGATAAACACTAATGCTTTGCTGGTGGAATTGTGAACTGATCTAACTCTTTGGGAGAGCAATTGGCAATTATATCGAAAGGGTTATAAAACTGCGTCTATCCTTTGATCCAGCAATATGACAAATCGATCTGTATCAAAAAAAGAGATCATAAAAAAGGGAATAAGAACTACATGTACAAAAATTTTTATAACACCTCTGTGGTGGCAATTAATTGCAAATTGAGCAGGTGCCCATCAACAGGGGTATGGCTGAACATATTGTGTTATATGCATGTAATGGAATACTATTGCTGTATAAGAAATGATGATCAGCAGATTTTTTTGTAGATATGATTTTTCTTGCACAACAATAAGTGTGGAAATAGTTATACATATATTCAATTTTTCAAGTATTTTAGCATAATTAACATGTAATGGATTTCCTGCCATCTAGGGGAGGAGTGAGGACTAGGAGAGGAAAATTCATAACAGAAAGCTTTGTAAGGGTCAGTGTTAAAGAATTACCCATACATATGTTTTGCAAATAAAAAGTTAAAAAAAAAAGAAATGATGAGCAGGCAAATTTCAGAAAAAAATACACATGGAAAAGCTTACATGAACTTATGCTGAGTGAAGTTAATAGAACCAGAAAAATATTATTAATAACATTGTGCAGGTGATCAACTTTGAGGGACATTGGGTTTTTTAGCAATACAATGATCTAGCAGACTTGTGAAGGAAAATGCTATCAACATGAAGAGAAAGAATTATCTAATGTGAATATCGATAGAATAAAAATACTTTTACTTTTTTTCTAATTTTTCCCCTTTTGTTCCTCTTCTTCTTTCACAACCTCACTAATGTGGGAATATGTTTAATATGATTATATATGTTCAGCATGTTTCAGATTGCTTGCTTTCTTGGGTGTCATGAGGGTGAAAAAAATGGAAATCAAAATCTTGTAAAAGTAAATGTTAAAAACAATATTAATTTGTAATTGGAAAAATATATTCATATTAAGTGGGGAAAGAATGAAAAATCCTTGTGAATCTTTTTGGAAAGAGATAATTTTTTTTCCTGGATGTTGCCTCTACTAGTGAAAAACACAAGGTCCAGAAAAACAAAAAACAAAATGATGTCAAATGTCCTTGTTTTGGGCCACACAACATAAAATATAGCAGTGAGTATAGAGCTGATTCCTAACTAGCCAGTAGGATTAAATCCATATAAGAATTTTGTTTATTTTTTCTTTATTGTATGTTATTTATTGCAGTTACAGACAAGGCACAGGCAGTGCTTTTCTTCCAGGAATAGAATACAATCTATATTGAAAGTGGCAGAAAAGCACCTACTTTCCATTCTTTTAGAGAAGGAAATGTTATTGATGAAATACAGTTAGGAAACATTTAAATAATATTTCTGTCCTCTTCCTTCTCATCTACCACTCTCCAAAAACATATTTTAAAAGAATCCTTACTATTTCTATGATCATGATTTCCTTTTTTTTCAGTACCCTCAGAGAAAAATAAAGTGATCATAGAAAAACTTCAAGAATCTTCTTAAGCGCACTTGTTTTTAAGACTGTCCAAGTTTCCCTAATATTCTATGTTTTGATTTGAGTTACTTTCTCACCTTTGAAGTTACTGATTTTTCCTTGAACTTCTTGTCAATGTCTAAGCTAACAAAACTTAGAGAAAGAACTAGAATGCATTGGACAGAAGGATAAAGCATTCCTGACTGTTATTCCTGTAGGAACTACTATTGTGAGAACTCTCAACAATAAGAACTTAATCTGTGATTTAATAGATCAAACTAAGGTATGTATAGATTAAGGGAATTTTTTTAATAGTTACATTATTATGCTAAAGGCAGGACTTGAAATCAAGATCTTCCCATCTATGATCTTAACATTCCATTCTTTTAGACAATTGGCACAAATAATTTGAGAACTGCATTAATGTGTACAAATCTTTTTTACCATTCATTCATAAAAGATATCATCTAAAATTTGAATCCTTTTTTTCTATCAAAGTAGTTACATTTATCTTTTTTTTTCCTTCCACAAAACCTGGATCCACTAAAGGAAAAAATAATCCAAAATATAGAAAAAAATTAAGAACTGAAATGTTAAAAGGAATTTTCTGAAATCTAAAAACAGAAATCTAAATATCTTTAAAATTAAAAATGAAATGTTCCATAGTTCTGCATCCTCCTTTTTACTCTTTTATTCAGAACAAAATTCTTTATTCCTTCATTTTGGGAATCATATTTATCCTTTATGAGGAAGAAGTATATTGGCTATTTCCATTTTGAGAAGGGCTGATAAGAGGCCAAGTCCCCATTAAGTGTGGGATGAGAACACAAGAATCACCTTCTGAGTCTTATCTTGTTTAGCAGCTCTGAGGCTCACCTCCTACTTTGAATATCTACCTGGTTTACTGAGAAGATGCTCCCATACTCCTCAGGTATTCAAAGGCACTGACTGTTAGAAAAAAATTGGAACAGATTGAGGATAGTGGATTTGGTTGTCATCCTGGTATCTCTAGTTAAACATTCACTTATTTAATGTAAGTTTACATTTGTGATAAATAGATATTTGAAATGTTGTATTTTTTCCCCTTCTTTTCCCTCCTATTTGTTTTTGAAGTGTAATGCAATCCTCTTCTACCTGAAATTTTCAGGTGCTAGTTAAACTCACTTTAATGCATTATGAAATGAAGTACAATAATTATTGGTCAAAGCCTTTTTTTTTCCCTCCACATTTCCTTTAAAACAGTGTTTCTCCTGACAATAATCTCCAGGTATCAGTAGCAGTAACAGTAATAGCTGCAGTCAGACTATAAATGTTGTGTCCCTGAGAGCAAGCTTTAACTCAATATTTACAACAAATAAGGTACAAAAGGCCTCAGAAAAACCTATAATACTGCAATATTGATGGGGGGGAAAGCACATAATTGGCTCCCTTGAAAGCCTTATCAGACCACAAATATTAGCTCACATAAAATTGTCCAATTAGGACCAAAACAAGGAATGAAAACATTTTCCCAAAGGCATTCGGTACTTAAAATAAAGTCAGTGCAAATAATCTTCTTGACAATTATTACTGATGTAACTCATGATCTCGATGATGAAAGCATATTTCAACTAAACTAAATGGAAGAAGCCCACAGCAGGTTTGAATATTTTTTGAGGTTTTCTAGTTTTAAATGATGACTTCTATAATTTCTAGGTACTTCTCAATGCCTTTTTTTTAATTGTTTTTTTTTTCCTTGTTTCTGCTGCTTCTTTCTTGCACTCCCAACTGGCTCTCTTGTCCTGGTAGTAGGGAAAATTCAAGTTACTTTTAAATCTATCAGAAAGTTCAGAAACTTCATTACTTTGTTGATAAAAATAAACAACTGTTTTAATTCTATTATCACTTACACATGTTTATTCATGGAAACATTATAATCAAAGAATATTAGATTATTTTAACTTGTGTTTGCTCATAATTCAAAGGACAAAAAATATCATTTCATTTTATCTTTGTATACTTTTGTTCCCTCTGCATTGCTTATTAATTCTTTGTAGTTATATGTCTTGTTTATTTTTTTCTATAATAAAAATTTAATAAGGAGATTATTTGAAGGATTATTCTATCGGTACACTTTATCTTTCTGGATTACAAGTTTGAGACTAGATTATATCTTGGAGGTCATTAATCTCATCTCCTCATTTTATAGATGAGCAAATTAAAATCCAGGAACAGGAAAATAATTTGACTGAAATCATAAATAACAATAGGAAGACCAAGATCTTGAACCCTGGTATTAATGCATAAAGTCTAATACTCATTCTATATATATAAAATTACACAATTTCAAAATTAGAAGATATTTTAGGATAAACATTAAGGAATTAGCAGAAAAGCATTTACCATTTATACAGCAGCTAATACTTGCATGACCTTGAGCTAAGCAATTTACAAGTATTATCTTATTGATCTCTATAGCAACTCTGAAAAATAAGTTACAATTGAAGATAAGCTAAAAATAAATTACAACTGAAGCAAACAGAGATTAAGGATCATACAGGTTGCTTAATATGTAGTAGCTGTGACTGCATTTGAACTCAGGTTTTCTTGACTTCAGGACCAATTATCTATTTACTAGATACCTACCATAGATTCTCCAAATTTTACTCCAAAATCTCAAAAAACAAACCATTTTCTTTCTTAGTAGACTCTAATTATGAGAATATTTCTTTGCTTCTTTGTTTTCTAAAAGGAAGGCAATGTTTCTTTTTCTATAAATCATTGCTCTTACTTATGCCTCCTAGAAGAAAAAAACTAATTTAATTCCTTCTTTACATGACAATACATACACACATACTCATACATAAACACCCACCCTAAAAAGAGGCTATTGTTTCCTGGATAAGGAAACTGAGGCAGAGTTTGGTATTTACTCAGATTCACACAGCTAATAAATGTCTGAAGACAAATTTGAATTCATGTTTTCATGAATGAAGGCCTAGAACTCTCTCCTCTGCAACACCTAATTGTTCTAAAACATAGTATTGTATATTGTTTGGTAAATAGTAGGTGCTTAATAAATATTTATTTTCTTTTTCCCTCCCTTGCCTCCTCCTTTCCTTTTTCTCTTCTTCCCCTCCCTTCTATTTTTTCCCTCTCTCCTTCCTTCACTTTTTCTCCTCTCCTTTTCCTTCCTTTATTCCTGAGTGAACCAGAGCAGCTCAGTATGCATCTTACAATCTTAGAGAGTTTTCTGGTATTATAAATTTTGGATAGCTTTCAGTATCACATATTATATGGCTCAGGTGAAATATGGTTGAACATAAATGTTTACACATAGTTTTTTTCTTTTTTTTTTCCTTGTTGATATTGTTACTGTTATTTCTTTTGTTTTGTTTTGTTTTCCATGTTGTCTCACCTGAAGCTATCTTTCGCCTTTTTTTGTATCCCCAGTGCTTGGCGCTTAATAGATATTTATTTACTAACTATTATTTATTATACCAAATTTGATACCACCCCCCCAAATAAATAGTTGTATTACTGCAGTACATGAAAGAAGTTTTAAAAAATCAATTAACTGAACATTGGATATCCTGATAAAAGTCATTCTGAAGATGGGACACTACCAAGAAAAAGTGAAGGAAATATTCCTTACTTAAAGAACTGTCAACAATTGGGTCTGAGTCATAGGACCATGTGGATATGAAAAATGTACAGGGCATTTTTGCAGTAGTTGGACTGACTGAACAGCAACAGGTAGCCTACAAGGAATACTTTCAAATTTAACCATAAAAGTCTTAATTATAGTTGTCTTAGTCTTTGAAATGGAGTGGATAATAGGGAGATATAAAAGGCATAGCTAAAGAGTTTGTGCTAAAATTTCCCTTTCTTCTTCCCAATTTTTGTAATAGAAAATGTAATAGAGGAGAGAGATTTATAGGTAAAACTTAATGCTCATACTGATGATAGGAGGGGGCTCACAAATTCCATTCATGTGACAAACCATCTCCAAACACTTGTATGATCTATTTCAATGATAATTTTTATTTTGACAACTTATTTTTGGCCCTGCAGTCTTGAAGTGCACTTAATTTATTGGGATTTGATAGAATGTGAATATATATGTGTATATATACACTGGTATATGTATGCAAGTATATGTTATGCTCAGTGGTAGGGGAGAATTTCATACACATAATACTGATGTGAGTCATTCCATATTGTATCATTAATGATTATAGCTCGTAATAGTAAAAGATTGTAAATTACTTCAATATATAATTCTTCAAATATAATGCTTACAAAAATTAAAAATACTAAAAAATAAGATGGTTGCTATTAAAATTATTGATTGGCTAAGTACCATTGTGTAGACCAAATCTAAGTCCTAGGAAAGTGGAACCAGGAAGTACTTTATTGTTCACTTAAAGCTTTAGATGTATCACAGAATACATTTGGGATCTCCTGAATCCCAGAAGGGAATGATTGAAATCTTTTGGGAGTTTGGATCTAATAAGATCAGTTCCCTATCCATAATTGTCCAGTTCTATCTACCCAGATCTAGCTCCTGGACCCTCAGAATTACATAATCTATTATTATTGTTTCCTTATCCTGGAGATGATTAGATTCCTCTGGGCATGGAATTCTTATTGCATATCTCAAGGAATTTAAATGATTTTCATTGTTTGTTGATGGAAATGAATGAATGTTTTCTTCCTGTTTGTTAAAGAAATTTAAAGAAATAATTGAGAGTACATGAACTATAGTAAGTAAAATCAATCTAGCTGACTAAACCATTGATAATTTTATATTTCCTTGGTAGGAACACTCTTAACTTGATCTGCTCTCATACGCAACACTCTAGGAAATTGTATTAAAAAGATAGCTAAAAAATCCCAAATAATGTCAATCATAATGAACTGGAAATCAATTATACCTACTTATGAACTCATTACTCCATCCACCATCCATGTTATACTGCCTAGCTAAGTAGAATACTTATATAAAAGTGTATATGTTATTTGTGTGTGTGTGTGTTCGTGTGTGTAAGAGAAAGAAAGAGAAGAAACAGAGAGATAGAGACAGAGAGCGACACAAAGTGAGAGAGAGAGAAAAAGGAAGTGTGGGGGGGGGTTAGCTTGTATCTATCTACCTTACTGATTATCTTAGGGAAGTATTTATTTATGTATTTATTTATTTATTTATTGGTAGTTGGATCACAGTCAATAAACTGCCAATTGAACACATCTGTTCTCTATCATTTAAAAGAAACAATATTTGAATTTTATATTGTGGAAGTATAAAAGGGAATCTCCAGTAAATAATTATATAGATGTGGATTGATGGTGGATGAATATTCTAGGAAATTGCTAAAGTTGTAAATATGGGAGATTGGTAAAATGTTGGTAAAACTGAAAGAAAGAAGAAAATTTGGAAAAGGGATTTTTTGAGGGGACAGTAAATGATGTGTTCAGTATTGTAATGTTGTTTAAATCGTCTGTGGATGTATGACGACTTTTCCGATAAATTGTTAGATTGGAACACAGGGATAGTGGAGATAGATACAGAGATTTGGGAATATGTAGATATAGAATATAGTTAAAGTAAAAAAAAAAAAACTGATGAGGTTACTAAGATAGAATGTAGAGAGAAAAGAGTACCTAAGACAGAACACTGAAGAACATGTACAGTTAAAGAGTTCATTATGGATGAAGACCAATCAAAAGAAATTGATGAGAAAATAGTCAAACAGGTTAGAGACAAATCAAGACAGCATAATGTCACACAAAAAGGAAAAACAAAAATCAGAATTAAAAGATACTCAACCATGT
>JAJPUD010030473.1:0-13090 GCA_023553655.1 Myrmecobius fasciatus | reverse complement strand
GGAAGGAAGGAAGGAAGGAAGGAAGGAAGGAAGGAAGGAAGGAAGGAGAAAACAAGGAGGTTTGACTAAATCAAAGGTTCCTAATCAGGGATCTGTGAATTTAAAAAAAATATTTTGATAAATCTATTTCAACATAATTGGTTTCATTTGAATTTTTTAAAAAATATTTTGATAAATCTATTTCAGTATAATTGGTTTCATTATAATCTAGTGTCTTACTTTATGAATGTAATAATCTTATTCTGAGAAAGAAGCCAAAAAGACTTCATCAGGCACTGCCCAAGGGAGTCACAAATAATTTTTGATGATTTCTGATGTTCCTCCAAGTCAAAACCTCGTCATTCTTTGAGAGATATAGCTGTGTTAGGATAATCAAACCAATTTGAGCATTTCCTTCATGACCCCAGTTCTGGTCTAGTCTTCTGACTTTGTACCTGACTGACCAGTGGCTAGAACAGATTCACAAATGTATCTATTGATAACTAGGCTTGTTCTAAGAACCTGAGCAGAAGTATTGAGTATGAAAGCTTAAACACCAAGTAGCTTATCTTAAGTTGATAAGCTCTCTCTGACTCAGACTTTATATATATATATATATATATATATATATATATGTATATATATACATATATACATATATATATATTAATACTTTCTATTTGCAAAACATATGTATGGGTAATTCTTCAACATTAACCCTTACAAAGCTTTCTGTTACCAATTTCCCCCCCTACTCCCCACCACTCCCCTAGATAGCAGGATATCCACTACATGTTAATTATGTTAAAATACTTGACAAATCGAATATATGTATACTTATTTCCACACATCATTTTTGTGCAGGAGACATCATATCTGCAAGAAAGAATAATCAAATAAAGGAAATACAATGCAAGCAAACATCAATAGAGAGGATGAAAATGTTATGTTGTGGTCCACATTCAGATCCCTTTCTCTGGGTGCATATGGCTTTCTTCACTGAACAATTGGAAGTGGTTTGAAACATTTCATTGTTGAAGAGAGTCATGTCCATCAGAATTGATCATCATATAGTATTGTTGTTGCCGTGAATAATGATCTCCTGCTTCTGCTCACTTCACTCAGCATCAGTTCATACAAGTCTCTCCAGGCCTCTCTGAAATCGTCCTGCTGGTCGTTTCTTACAGAGCAATAATATTCATGACATTTATATACCATAATTTATTCAGCCACTCTCCAATTGATGGGCATCCTTTCAGTTTCCAGTTTCTAGCCACTACGAAAAGGGCTGCCACAAACATTTTTGTACATGTGGGGCCCTTTCCTTCCTTTATGATTTCTTTGGGATATAAGCCCAATAGAAACACTGCTGGGTCAAAGGGTATGCACAGTTTGATGACTTTTTGAGCATAGTTCCAAATTGTTCTCCAGAATGGCTGGATCCATTCACAGTTCTACCAACAATGTATCTTCCCACATCCCCTCCAACACTTGTCATTATCCTTTCCTGTCATTTTAGCTAATCTGACAGGGTGTAGTGGTACCTCAGAGTTGTTTTAATTTGCATTTCTCTGATCAATAGTGATTTGGAACACCTTTTCATATGACTATAAATAATTTTGATTTAATCATCTGAAAATTGTCCGTTCATATCCTTTGACCATTTATCATTTGGAGAATGGCTTGAATTCTTATAAATATGAGACAATTCTCTATATATCTTAGAGATGAGACCTTTATCAGAACCCTTAAATGTAAAGATGATTTCCCAATTTGATGCTTCCCTCCTAATCTTGTCTGCATTAGTTTTGTTTGTACAGAAACTTTTTAACTTAATATAATCAAAATTATCTATCTGGTGTTCAATTAAGAGTTCCAGATCTTTTTTGGACATAAATTTATTCCATCTCCACAGGTGACTCAGAGACTTTTGGTCCAACATTAGGGGACCGTAGAAAGATCATAAGATCATAGGATGCCATCAGAGGAAGGGACACCAGAACTTTACCTATTAGAAGATGGACTAGCAAAGATAAAGAAGTCTTAAGAAGTAGACTATCAGAGCTGGAAGGGTGTTAGAACATAGAATGTCAGAGCTGGAAGTAGCCTATAAGTATAAAAAGTTAGCACTAAAAGGAGATCTTATAACTCAGAATCTTAGAGCTGGTAAAGACCTTAGAATATGAAGAAAAATCCTTAGAAAACAAAATATTAGAGCTGAGAGGGACTTTAGAACACAGAATGTTAGAGGTGGGGAGAACCTTAGAACAAAGAATGTTAGAGCTGGTAAAGATCTTAGAATATAAAGAAAGGGGCCTTAGAAAACAATGTTAGAGCTTGAAGGAACCTTAGAACATAGGATGTTAGAGCTGGTAAAGATCTTAGAACATAAAGAAGTTTTAGGATACAGAATTCTAGAGCTGGGAGGCATCTCAGAACACAAAATGTTAAAGCTAGTAAAGATCTTAGAACATAAAGAAAGGGTTGTTAGAACACAGAATGCTAGAGCTGTGAGGAATGTTAGAACATAAAATATTAGAGCTGGTTAAGATCTTAGAAAGGGACCTTAGAATACAGAATGTTCAAGTTAAGAGGGACTATAGAGGACATAAAATTCAACTCTTTCAATTTGAAAGTTAGAGGACTAAGATCCCAAGAGGGCAATTCTCTCTTGTAATAATCATATAAAGCAGATTAGCTGCAGGATCAGGTTTAGAATCCTTCCCTTCTCTGAGGGTTTTAAGGAAGATAAGAAGAAAATGCCAGATATATATTTCAAGAACCAATACTTCTATATATATGAAGCAAGAAGAGTCATAATTGCCTTTTACCACATGGACAAGAATTCAGTGAGGAGAAAGGTCTATGAACTGCTCCTACAGCTCATGGCTGTCATAAAGAGAAACTACCCATCAATAGAATAACTTAAAGAAAAATGTCATATTGGCAAAGTAGGCCTTTCTTGAAAGTTATCTAAGTGAATGACCCCTCCAGAGTGAAGAATGACCAATAAAAACTAAACAATCATTGCAAGGGAAGAGTGGCTTTGAAGATACTGTCGACTCTATTAATCAAGGGAATGATCGGCCATAAATCCAAGCAGGAGGGAAATGAGGTTCTTCATAAAGAGTGACTCCGTTTTTATTAGGTTTCTGAAGACGGGTGTTATCAACAGTAGAAAATGAAAAAAAATGCTGGGTACGATTAGGAGCAGCCAAGAGGAGCTGAGGGCTTTTATTAGGGAGGACACAACTCTAGCTGTAATATATGGTGTCTCTTCATCTGTGCTTCAGGACCATGAGGGGGGGGGCAGAAAGACTGAAAAACTGGGGATCGGCCAGGGAACCTAAATGCTGGTGGTCAATTGGGAGAGAAGGATCTGCAGCCTGACCATCTATAATGGACTTGGTTGGAGATCAGGAGCCAGGAAGACAGAAACTGGTTAGGAGAATGATTGGTGACACTGACAATCAGAGCTTGATGCTGAAGGGGCTGTCTGGCCTAGTTGGGAGGACTCAGACAAGTTCAATCCCAGGCACAAATGCCTGCCAGCACAGCTATTTTTAAGGTTCCAGAGTCACATTTTTCCTTCCTAATTTTCTCTTGCAACTGGATCTTCCATACTGATGATGTCTCATGTTATGCTTGTAGATAAAATGGAGAAATGCAGGCTAGATAGCAAATGGAAATTAAGTAGATTTAGAGCTGGGGGTATGGTTAGATCAATAGTGAAAAGATTTTGTCTTTGTCTTTATCACACACACACACACACACACACACACACACACACACACACACACGGCAATCCATCTCTCATCTCCATATCTTTACATTAGCCATCCCACATACCTCCTTACCTCTGCCTCACAGAGAACCTCTTTTTCTTTTAAAATAGAGGTCAGGTTTTTCTTGTGCAGCAAGATAACTATAAATAGGTATACATATATTGGATTTAACACATATTTTGACATATTTTACATGTATTGGACTACCTGCCATGTAGGGGAAGGGGAAGGGGGAAGGAGGGGAAAATTTGGAACAGAAAGTTTTGCAAGGGTCAGTGTTGAAAAATTACCCATGCATATGTTTTGTAAATAAAAAGCTTTAATAAAAAATAATAAAATAGAGCTCAGGGCAGCTAGGTGGTACAGTGGATGGAGCACTCACCCTGGAGTCAGGAGCACTTGAGTTCAAATCCAGATTCAGGCACTTGACACCTACTAGCTGTGTGACTTGGGACAAGTCAGTTAACCCTGACTGCCTCTTCCCCCCAACAAAAAATAGTATCTGGAAGGTCTGAACTCCAACTAACCAGTGTAGTGAGGAAAGGATTCACAAAGAGAAGGTGGGCCAAGATAAACCCTAAAGGATGGACATGCTTTGGATAAATGGAAAAGACACAGAAAAGATATTCTAATTGTAGAACTATAGCATTGTGCACAGCACAATATTTTGCACACAGCAAGTGTTTAATAAATGAGGGGTGACTGACTTGGAGAGATAAGAAAGAAGTATGAATGATCATAGATGAGACTAACAGCTAGAGCATGTGTTTTTTGAGATGGGGAGGAGAGATTTGGAGGGATTGGTAGGATGTGTGTGTGTATGTTATATTATGTGTGTGTGTGTGTGTGTTAAGAAAATTTGAGGAGTCCCCTGAACTAGTTTCTCTGATTGCCTGTTGACAACTCTGGGAAGGGGGCAAATTATGATCAACCTTAAATGCCTGACAGCACTTGGATTTGACATGACAGGTACAAGGGAGCTAATGAAGAGTCTTGATCAAGAGAGTAACCTGAGAAAAAGCATAGTTTAAGGATAGTCCCCCTGGCTAGGTAGGGAGAAGTTAGTCAAGCAAAAAGAGTGAAAACAAGAAATGGAAAAGGAAGATGCTGCCATCTAAATACAAACTCCAACAAAGAGATTATGATGTCATGGAAAGAGTGTCAGATTTAGGGTCAAAGGACCTAGGTTCAAAGCCTTGTTACTTGTAATTTAAGGCAAATTTCTTCATCTCTATCGGCTTCTATCTCCTTATCAGCCAGATATGAACATGATGAACTGGATGATTTATAAGGTGCCTTCCACTTTAAAATCCTAAAATCCAAAATCCTAGATTTCTTCTTGTTTTCAGGCTCCTCTCTCTGTCTCTGCCTCTGTCTATTTCTGTCTATTTGTTTGTCTCTCTCTCTGTTTCTGGGTATCTCCTTCTCTGTCTCTCTGTATGTCTCTCTCTTACTCTCTGTCTCTCTATATATTTATCTATCTATCTATCTTTCTATCTATCTATATCTGTGTCTCTCTCCATCTCTCCATCTCTCTGTCTCTCTGCCTCTATCTGTTTATCTGTTTCTCTGTCTCTCTCTTTCTCTCTGTCTCTATATATGTGCCTATATACATATATATTCTTTCTTTCTGTCTCTGAGTCTAACTCTCTGAATATCTCTGTCTCTCCATCTCTCTCGGTCTCTCTGTGTCTCTGTCTATTTGTCTGTGTCTCTGTCTCTCCTTCTGTCTCTGCCTCTCTCTGTCTCTGTTTCTGTCTATTCTATTTCTGTGTGTGTCTCTCTGTTTCTGGGTATCTCCATCTCTGCCCCTCTCTTTCTCTCTGTCTCTCTATATACTTCTCTCTCTCTCTCTCTCTCTCTCTCTCTCTCTATATATATATATATATATATATATATGTATATATATATAATATATATCTGTCTCTCTCCATCTCTCTCTATCTCTGCCTCTCTCTGTCTGTCTATTTGTTTCTCTGTCTCTATATGTGTACATATGTGCCTATATATATGTATATATATATATATATATTCTTTCTGTCTCTGTCTCTAACTCTCTGAATATCTGTCTCTCCATCTCTCTCAGTCTCTCTGGGTCTTTCTGTGTCTGTTGCTCTCTCTGTCTGTGTCTCTGTCTATTTGTCTGTGTCTCTGTCTCTCCTTCTGTCTCTGAATCTCTCTCCCTCTCTTTCTCCCTTTCTCCCTGCCTCAATGTCTCTTTCTCTGGCTGTCTAGCTGTCTCTGTCTTTGTGCCTCTCTCTCTCTCTCTCTCTCTCTCTCTCTCTCTCTCTCTCTCTTTCTCTTTCTCTCTCTGTATGTGTGTGTGTGTGCGCGCACTCATGAAAGGAATACATGCTCTCACTCCCTGCCAGATGGAGACCAACAGGAAATCACATTCTTGATGAGGCTGATGTCTCCAGGCAGCAAGAGACTGTGTGTTACTGTCCTAGGTCCTTATCAGCATGACCCACTCTATCAGTAGTTGAAGTAATGAAAGTCGAAGAGAAATCTGCCTGGAGCCCAGCCTTATTGATGCTGTTGATTGCCGTAGCTAGGGTAGTAGCTGAATGTGTGTGTGTGTGTGGGGGGGGACTCCTGTGGAAGCTTCTAACCTTCTGGGTGCTGAGTCAACAGAAAAGGGAGTTGTCTGCTCAGCCTCCCGGCCAAACAAACTACTGACTCACAGAATCTGAAAGGAAAAGGAACTTTAGAAGCAATTGGATCCAATCTTCCTCCTAACACAGGAAAAACTTTCACACAGCCCTAAAAAATGGTCAGCCAGCCTTGCTTGAATACCTCCAGCGAGGGGCACCTCACTGCTTCCCAATAATATCTCATGTATTATGGTACAGTAAATAGAGCACTAGTAGGAGGATCTGCTTTCAAATCCAAGCTCTGCTATCTATGACCAGGTGAATTACGGTTCACTAGCATTTATAAGCTGTGTGACTCTTAGGAAAGTGACATACCTTCAGGCTCAGTTTCCTCATTTGTAAAATGGATTTAAGAATAGAAATTATATTCTAGCTTGTTGTGAGGGTTAAAAGAGATAACAAATTCTTTGAAAAATTTAAAGTACTGTATAAATGGTGCCATCATCATCATCATCATCATCATCATCATCATCATCATCACCTCATGAGCCTGGACAAGTCACCTCACTTCTGGACCTCATTTATAAAATGAGAGAGGCTAAATGCCTTGAAGTCCTTTCCAACTCTCAGACTGAGGTCCTACTAGTTCTATGTAAGGTTCACTGGATGCTTATTCCACCACAATCTCCTGGGGTGGGTATTATAGTCCTATTTTACAGATGTGTAAACTTAGACCCTAAAAGTTCAGCAACTTATTGATTGCTGGTCACAATATTAATAACAGATGTCAGGGTGAGAATCAAATTGAATGGTAGGTAGTTCTATTTGTTGGAAAATTCTCTGTGTTAAATTGAAACCTACTTCCCCTATGAGTCCTGATTGCATATTCTGGAGCAATAGAGAACAAGACGCAAAATTATAGAATTTTGGAGGTAGGAGTAAATTAGAGGTCACTTAGTCCAAATCATACCTGACCAACAATTCCTCATCCACCATCTTTAATAAGTGGTCCTTCAGTCTTTACTTTAAGATATCTAACAGAATGGCTCTAATTATGAGAAATTCTGTTATCTGCCACAAAATAAACAAATATAACAAATGAATGAAAAGCACTAATTAAATGCTTACCATGTGGCAAGCATTATATTAGCTGTTAAGAATATAAAAACAAGGAATCAAAATAGTCCCCACACTCAAGAAACTAACATTCTAATAGAGGAAGATAATACATCAAAGGTGAAAAGCAAAGTGGAGGTGAGAGAAAATGAAGTCAGCAATATGACTTGCAGATGGATAGAAAGTAGATTGTGAAGCAGCGACTCAGATAGCTAATATGAAAGCTTCTTAATCAGAGTTTAGAGCACAGAAGTGGGAGTCAGAGTTCTGGTGGGAGGAGGAGAGAGCCAAAGTAGAGGTATCTTAGTTTGGAGATATCTGGGAAATATGTAGCAATGATCCCCTCTACCTTTCCTCCCCCAAATCTTCTTTTCTTCAGGCTAAACATTCTATTTTCCTCAAATACTTTTCATATGAGCATCTAGATAATCCTAATCACTATCCTCCACATGTGCTCCATCTTGAAAATGTTTTTCTTATAAAATGTAACCCCCCCCCAACCTGATCTAGTCTGAGCAATGTAAAATATCAATTCTCATTTGTTTCCAATTACTCTGATCTATGTGAAGACATTTCCAACTCTGTTTTAGGGTTAGGTGATCAAAGTAGAAGGAACTTTAGACATCACCTTATTCAATCCTTTCATTTTACAGATGAGGAAACTGAGAACCAGAGCAGGGAAGGGATCTGTTCAAGTTCATACAGCTTCTAGCTGTATTTGTGTATGTGCATTTGTGTTTGCTCCTTGTCTTACTAACTCTAAATTATATTACATTATACCATGCCTTTCAGTTGCAAAAAGGAAATGATATTAAGAATGGATGAGTCTCAACTGCTAAAATGTAGTCTCCACTTGATGGATAAGCTTGTGCATGGGTGAAGAAGCAAAAGGCAACAGAAGAGTAGCCTTTTAATTAACATTTAGCACAAGTCTGATGTCTAAGACCCATAACTCCACAAGTGTACCTGAGTCAGAAGGGGGCATATCCACTAACCAATGATTAATATATAACAATATATTCAATTAAGATAAGGACAAAGGATGCATAGCTCTGCTGTGGAAGCACAAATCTCTGGGTGGACAGGTAGTATCTCAATGACTCTCTTGATAGCACGCTTACAGATCTCTAAATTTCAAGCTTCTCAGGCTGAAACTCCCACTCCATAACTCAGTATCTTTGGAATCTGACACTACCAAGAAACTCTGATTCCTGGTCTAGCTCTGTATTCTTGTTTTACTGATTTGGACTCAACTGAGGAGTATGTTGATAAATTTTTGAAATAATTAGCTATGAAAAAAATAACACATGGCACACTTTTAAAGTTTAATATGGATTATTAATATTGTCTTCATTACTTTCTTAAGTGTTTGTTAAAACCAGAGAATTAAATAACTTCACAATAAACCAACTCCTTATTTGTAACCTTTGCTGATTTCTGAGGTGTAAATGCTCTTAATGACAATTTAACAACTGAGCCTGTTAAAGCTGATTTTTACATGCCTTTTATTCCATCCCTCTTTCCTTGAGGAAGAGGGTACCTGTCAGCCCCTTAGCCTGAAGAATAGCAAATGATTCTCTTCTAATAGGAGAAAAAGAAGTATACTGGATACATATGTCATTGGGATGGATCTAGTTGCTATGGCAAACCACTCACATAGGTAAATTAAAATCTTTGAAATCCATCAGCTATTTAGTTTCCTCTTGACTTAGGAGTAGAATGTTAGTGACAAACCTGAGTTTCATTCTCTTCCACAACCATTCCCATGTACATTCTTTATAACTAGTAGATAAAATATCATTGTGACATAGAGGGAATATCACTAGATTGGGAGGGAAAAGACCTGACTTTATGTTTCATTCTGCCACTTATTGATCATATTTCCTTGGGCAATTTATTTTCCCATCCTGAGCCTTAGCTCCCTCCTTTTTAAATGATGGAGGCTATTCTAGATGGCATCTAAGGTCTTTTCCAGTTGTGAAATTCTTTTCTATGACTAATAAGTGCTATTGAGGATATTGTCCTGCCTATCCCAAGCTCAGGCTTTTTGGTCAATGTTGTCTTGAGATTATTTCAATTTTAATCAGACAATCACAGTCTTTGAAAGTCAAGTGTTCAAGAGAAAATCTAATCTTTCAATCAAGTAATTTAACACATATTTAATGATATGCACACTTCATAAATATGCATCAGCGTGACTGAGAATAAATGTGCAGCAGTTCACCAAAATTACTATAATTAATATTACTCTTAGATAGTCCCAAACAACAAGAAAGTTTATTTTCTAGTTTTCTCTGCCTGAATTATGAGTAATCCTGTGGCATTTATAGATAGAGGATTTATAGATGTTGGGCTTCCATTACCCTATTTGATCTTCATAACAACCAGTGAGATGGGTACTAGTCTAGAAGTATTTTCCCAAGACGGGTTAGATTCACTTTCTTGTGCTTTGCATATTCCATTTTCTTTTCTTATTTTAAAATCTGAACAACATGTTCCCTTTTCTGGTCTGATAGAACTTTTCTTATTCTTCACAATCTTTCAAAAATCATTAAAAGTTCAGTAATCACTTTGGTCAGTTTTTTCAGTACTTAAAAATGACTTGAATTCCTCAAGAACAGCTAAGTGTTTCCATACTATCTCCTTACTTATGCTGAATACCATCAGTCTATTATCAATTTTTTATCATTTATTTTTCCACATCAAAGTTACATTGAATTCTCAGTGTGCCCATGTGGGTTGCTTCAAACAACTCCCATTTTTCCTCCCCATTAGAATTGTTTCACTTGGAGTTTTTAGTAAATTTTTTTGAAGTTTCCCATCCCTCCCAAGCACATCATCATTGACAAAGTTTGGTTCACTGAGTCTCTTTTTTTTCCTCCAAACCCTTTGAAATGTACTCCCCTAAAATTCAGGGTAAACACCATTATCTGCCTTTCCTCTTTTCTGTCACAAACTTAAGGAGGCTAGGGTTTGGAGGAAGTGTGTTGCCAGGATTAAAAAGTCCCAAACATATAGCCAGAGTTGGGGGCAGAGGCAAAGTCAGTCCCTAGCTAAGAACAAAGTCTGATTGGCCACCAACCGTGATTTTGGCCTCTGTAACATAGTTCTCTAACTATTGAATGCTAAAGCCCTCAGGGGTTCTTAGCTATCTCTCTGTCTGTCTGTCTTTATGTCTCTGTCTCTCTTTTTCTCTTTGTCTCCCTCTCCCTCTCCCCCCTCTCTCTCTCCCTCCCCCCCTCGCTTTCCTTCTCTCTCTCTCTCTCTCTCTCTCTATATGTATATATGTATATATATATATAATGTATGTGTAATTATATATATATATACATGAATCTCTCTATATCACTATCTATAGCTATCTCTCTATCTATGTACTTATCTATCTCTTTATGTTTATCTACCTATCTATATATCCCTTTATCTGTACCTCTCAATCTATATCTATATCTCTATCATCTCTACCTATATCTATCCATCTATTTATCTATAACAACTATTTCTTTATCTCTCCCTCTATCTCTGTCTTTCTCTCTGACTATATCTCTCTGTGTATCATTTCTATCTATAGCTTCATTTCCATCTATCTTTTTATTTATCTCTATCCAACATCTATAACTTTATCTCTATCTAACATTTATATTTTTATCTCTATTATCTATCTCTTTATAGCTATGTCTATTGTTTATTTCTTTATCTTTCCATTTATTTATCTCTAACATCTATCCCTATCTTTATTTAACACATATCTCTATCATCTATCTCTTTATATCTATCTCTATATATCTTTATATTTGTCTATATCTATATTTCTCTATCACCATTTCTTTATCTATTTATCTCTAATATCTCTCTTTATCATCTCTTTATATCTATCTACCTACCTATATCTATCTCTTTATCTATCTCTATCTTGTTTTCTCTCTATCTCTTTATTCTTATCTATACAGAAGTATATGTGTGTGTGTGTGTGCGTGTGTGTGTGTTTAATTGTCCATGGATTCCAGGTTTAGAATTCCTGGTTCTGTGTAATAAGAAATGAAGGAGGAATTTGGATCTAAGTCTTCCTGACCCCAAGCCCATATCCTCTTTCTCCCATGTCACCATTCTTTTGATAAGGTCAGTAGTAACAATCCAATATTTGGGTCTGAGCTAAGCACTTCTAGTTTCAGAGTACTACTCTGAGAAAAGAGAAAGGAACAAGTACTATTGTCTTTAACAGAAAAACTCACAAGACTTTAGAGACCCTCTAGCTCAGTTTTTATGGATTAGAAAGTTGAGGCCCACCTTTGGAGAAATGACTTGCCAATAGAGAGTATACATGAAACTCAAACCCAACATCTTTTGCACGGAATCCTTTGTTCTTTCTGCTAATTCACACTGCTTCTGAAGCTGGGGCATCTGGGAATGGACATTTAAAGCCCAGTTTTGGCTTGGCCATGAAAAGCACTCCCTCTGTGCTGAGAACGCCTTCCATTCACATTACATTTTTACTGATCCCCACCACACACCATTAAGTGTAATGCTTTCAATTATGGTTCCCAAATACGCATTTAATTTCAATTCAACAAGATGGTTTCAAGTTAATAAAATTAAAAACAGCAAGTTCATCAACTGTGTAATAGTTAATGTCTCCAGTACTGAGCAGAAGCAATGCTGGAATTAACAGCTGTCTTATCACATGCAAATTAAATTCAGCCCCGGAAACTTCATCTCTTTCCTGGGCCCACCTGGGAAGATCAGGGCTGAGCTTGCTGGCCCTGGTTTTATGAAGATATGCATGAGAGAATATCGTTTGGGGCCAGGGTATGGGGAGGACAATCTACTCTGAGATCTCAAGGAAGAACTAGGGAGGGGGAGAGAAGATAAGAAAATCCACTCTGAGAATTGAGGCTCAGAACTTCTCTGAGAAGGCACATAGAATCAGAGGACTTTAGAACTTTCATTTTAGTGAGGAAACAGAGGCACAGAGAAGTTAATTAATTTGCTAGGTCCTATAGATATATAGTAAGTCCATCAATAAGCAGTTATTAAATACCTACTATATGCCAGGCACTGTTATAAGCACTGGATTATTATCTGGATTTGAACCTAGAACTGCCAGAGTGCAAATCCAGTGCCCTATCTATTATATGTCACAAGTCAAGATTTCTGGCCTGTCAAAAGGTAAAAACAGAATAGCACTATAGTCCCCAAGAAGGGAGCGATGAGAATTGACAAAAACCCAGAGCTAGAATGTTGGGATTGGAGATAGAGGAATCTATCTGGGTTAAAACTCTGGCTCTACCAATCATTATCTGTATGATCTTGGGTAAGGCATTTAGCTTTTCTGGGCCCAGGTTTTATGGTCTAAAAAGGGAGGGAAAAGGAATAATCATTTATATAGCTCCTAATATGTGCCAGCATTGTGCTAAGCATTTTTGTAAATATCATTCACACCAATGCCACAAGGTCTTCATTTTACAGTTGGGGGAACTGAGGCAGAGATTTTTTTTTTTAGTAACTAGCTCGGGATTATATAGTTATGTATGACTCAGACACATAAGTGTCTGAGGGCACATTTGATCTTGGAAAGATGAGTCTTCCTGACTCCAGGCCCAGGAATTGATCCACAGA
>JAJPUD010030472.1:0-11107 GCA_023553655.1 Myrmecobius fasciatus | reverse complement strand
GGATGAATGCAGCAGTTCCTTTTTCTGTGGCCTCGGAGGAAATTTCGCCAGAGCCCGGGCTGGATTGTGCACAGATGATCCCTTGTTCGCTCCTGACATGCTGCCCATTCCAAATTGGAAACTTGCCTCGGCCTTCCTGAGCCCTTACGTCTCGAACAAAGAGCTCTTACGTGGGTGGCAGCGGGTGGCAGGGAGAGAATTGGGGCAGGGGGCAGAGAAGGCCTCCTCCCCTGGCAGTCAAGGCACCGGGAAACTCATTTTCAGGTGATAAACCAACAAAGAAAAACCGTGTTCCCGGAGGAAAGACAAATGGAAGGTGGCCAGAACAAGGCACAAAACGGTCACCAACCAGCTGACCAAATGACCTCCCCACCCCTTCCCCAATCAATGGCTGTTCTTCATGCCCTTTATCCCCCACGCCCACTCTCTGCCTTTTTGCCCCTTTCTGCCGCTTCCCTTCTTCGCCATTTTTTCCTCAATAATCTTACAAAAGGCTGGCTCCAATCTGTGCCCCTGGCACAAAGGGCACACTGTTAACCAGCAGATCGGCGGAGACCGGGCACCGCCTTAGGTGTGAGCCAGCCCCCTCCTGCCCGGAACGCGGAGAACTCGGCAGACTGCAAGAGACCCCAGCCCCAGCCCTGCACGTGCTTTGCCGAGCATCCCCATGGAGATATTTTGAAACAGCATCCTTGAAAACCTGAAATCATTCTCCCATGGTGAGGCGGTCGCTTCTCTCCTGCCTGCTTAGCGAGAAAGCAATAGGAAGGATGGATCCAAGAAGATGAAATGGAAAAGGAATAAATGGAAAGCCTTGTGAGGTTCGAAACTCCACAAACACAAGAGAGTAATAATCAATGATATAGTGCGTTAAATTTTGCAATATATATATGTTTATATATGTACATATATATACATATATAATCTATAGATGATATAGACATCTGTTTATAGATGACATTTATTTGGAAAGTATATACATATATATATATATATATATATCACTTATTTATTGATTCTATATAATCTTTTTTGGTTCACAAAGCAACTCTTGTGATATAGGGGATATTTTTAGCCCCATTTTACAGATGAGGAAACTGAGGCAGGCAGAAGTCAAAACAATGAAACCACTTCCCCTCTGAAAGAGATTTGAGAGTTTGAATGGACTGGTTGTTAGGAATCAGCCCTGTGACATGAAAGGTGGAGTAATTTATGGTCTTTTAAGTTGCATTGATAAGTTTAGCATCCAAGAGGAAGGTGATGGGTCCCTGTGCATGCTGCCCTGGTCAGAATACAGAGTCCCTAGGGAGGGTTGTATTCGGTTCTGGACTCCACGTGCCAGGGAAAGCACCGATAGCCTGGAACCGGCCAGAAGAAGTCAATCAGAGCGGTGAAGGGTCTTCAAGTTCCTGGAGAAAAAAAGCCTTGGGGGGACATGATGGCTGCCTTCAAAGAGCCAGAGAGCTGATCAGCTAAAAGAGGGATTTGATTTGTTCCCCTTGGTACCAGAGGGCAGAATTGGGAGGGTGGAAATTTCAGTCTTAACACAGAGGGAAAAAAAATGTTTTTGAAGCTACTGCTCAGTCACATCTGACTCTTCATGAGCCCATTTGGGGTTTTCTTGGGAGAGATACTGGAGTGCTTTGCCATTTCCTTCTCCAGCTCACTTTACAGATGGGGAAACCGAGGCAGACAGGGTGAAGGAAATTGTCCAGGGTCACACAGCTAGTGATTGGCCATTTCCTTCTCCGGCTCATTTTACAGATGAGGAAACTGAGGCAGACAGGGTGAAGGGACTTGTCCGGGTTCATACAGCTATTCATTGGCCATTTCCTTCTCCAGCTCATTTTACAGATGAGGAAACTGAGGCAAACAGGCTAAAGGGATTTGCCCAGGGCCAATAAGTGAGGCCAGATTTGGACTCAAGGAAATGAATCTTCCTGACTCAGATCTGACACTCTATCCATTGCACGGCTGCCCTTAAAAAAAATTAGAGCCGGCCAAATGAGGAATGGGCTACCTGTGGAGGGGGTGAGTTTCCCAGTACTGAAGATATTCAAAGAATATCTGAATGAGGTTCTTGTTCAAGTGCAGGTTGGACCAGCCGGCTTCTGACATCCCTTCCAACTCTGAGATCCTCTGATGGCGATTCTTTTATAGGTCAGCCAGCCATCTGCCCTGATACATTTGTACTGGAAAGGGTTGGGTTGCCTTCTCCAAGTATAACTGAACTGCCAAGTTTGTAATCCAGTCTAAAATAGGATTATAGCTTTAGTGATGGAAAGAACCTCACCTGTGACTCCCCATTGTACAGATGGAGAAATTGAGGTCAAGTGACTTGCCAACGGTAGCACAGGAAGAAAGTATCAGAGACGGAGCATTGACTCCAAAGCCAGAGTGACCTTTCCACTGCTCCATTCTGTTTGTTTTCTGTAAAGACAAACCTAGAAGACTATAAAGGGCAGAAGGAAGAGTCTGTACTTTGTCCTGAAGGCAACAAGGAACCATTGACTGTTTTTGGACAGGGAAGCGAGGTGGTCAGACCTGAGACTTTAGCAGACTCTTTCGGCAGCAGTGTAGACTGTGAATTATAGAGCTAAAGAGACAAAATGGGAGCCAAGCGGCCGCTTTTTTTAAGGATAGGAGGAAGGACCTAATTAAATACTTGCTGAATAAATGAGAGGGGAAGACAGTAGCTGCTGGTTACTATAAGCGAACCTTGTCTGGGACTTGCAGGTATATGTCCATTAACTGGGCTGTCCCATCTTACTGATTTTTAAGGTGATGGAAGAATTTCAAGATGGGACGCTCTCTTTAAACACCATTCTCCAGGGGCAGCTAAATGGTGCAGTGGTTAGAGCACCAGCTCTGAAGTCAGGAGGACCTGAGTTCAAATCTGGTCTCAGACACTCCCTAGCTGTGTGACTCTGGGCAAGTCACTTAACCCCAACTGCCTCAGCAAAAAGAAAAAACAAAACAAAACAAAAAAAAAAAAAAAACCCCACCATTCTCCAGCCGACAAATCAGTGTCTCCCCATTAGAGCTAGAGGGAAAAGTAGTAGAAAGGGATACTGTGCACCTCTTCCTTTTCCCATCAAGATAAAACCCCCAACTTGTGTCTGAAGAAAAAGAAAGAAAATTATATTCCAATTGAGGACAAAATAAATTGCCCACCAATGAGGCAGCAGGGAGCAGTGTTTCCAGGATGTCACAGGGCACAGCTTCTCCATTTCATTCTGAAAAACGTAGTCGTAATTTTCCAAAATTTCCCGAAACACATCAGAGTAACTAGCAGACCAAGTGTTGCTGGGTTCATCAGCCAGGCCGGGGCCACGGGAAGTCTCTTAGCTCCAGGGATGCCCTGTGAAAAAGGGTAGGGCCTGTGGGAACCACAACTTATGAACAAGGATGGTTGCTTTTTTTCCTAAAATATCAAACCTAGTTTATCTCCAGATGAGGTGAATTTCATATATGTTTTTAGTTTCATAAATGCCTTCTATTTTTATATTTATATATGTATATATATTGTATATATAGTTATATGTGTGTATATATTTATATATATTTTTTATGAAAAGCCCTCTCCTACCACAGAAAAATAATGAAGCAAACTCCCCATCCAAAAAAGTGGTGGAGGTAACGGTCTTCTCCTGTAGTCCCCCACCTCTTTACCAAGAAGAAGGAAGTATATTTTCACATCTCTTCTTCTAGACCAAGATTAGTCATTGAAAATAATCTGAAAAAAAAAACCCAACAATCGTGATGCTCTGGTACATTGTTAGTGGAGCTGTAAACGGACACAAACATTTTGGAAAGCAATTTGAAATCATGCAAGTAAAATGACTAAAATATGTCTCTTACAGGGACTGTTTAACCCAGACACTCCATTACTGTGTTTATTCCCCCAAGGAAGTCATTGATAAGAAGAAAAGGCCCATTTATACCAAAATATTTATAGCAACCCTTTTTCTAATGGCAAAGAATTGGAACAGAGACAGAAAGACAGAGAAAGTGACAGACTGACAGATAAAGAGAAAGAGAGACAGAAATACAGAGACAGAGACTGGCAGAGACAGAGATAGAGATAAAGACAGACAGACAGAGGCAGACCGATAGATTTAGAGAAAGAGACAGAGAAGGGGAAGGGGAAGAGAGACAAGACAGAGTGACAAAGATAATCAGAGATAAAGAGACAGACATAAACAGAAAGAGAAAGAAGGGAGAAGGGAAAGAAAGGAGACAGCTGACAGACAGACAAACCCTGGAGAATTCAGATACATAAGGGAAGCTGGATCCTGATTTCCTGCTTGTCTACCGTGACACTGTGGTCCAGGCCCCTCTCTTGGCTGGATCGTTGGATGGACGTAAGCATCTTCCGCGTATCGCACAGAACTATTACACGTAATATCTTGGGTTTATCCGCAGGAGGTTCTGGTGCCGTATCACGCCCCACCCCTACTAGAATGGGAGCGTCTGAGTTTGCTCCGCAGGGCCCTGAGCCCAGGCTGGACAGCCCGTGCAGGAGGCACACCTAGATTTCAGAACTGCCCCTCCGCCTGCCGCCGAGGATCCTCCAGGGCCACCGGCTTATCCCCAGCGGCCCTCCAGTCCATAAAGAAGGGAACTGTCTGCTTGTCAGAGCAATCACTGTCTCCCACGTACACATGTTGAGATTTTTCCAGTCTTCAGATGCTGATGGGATTGAAAAAAATACAGTAAAAGCAAAAAGCAAACAAGTTTCTTCAGGAACTCCAGCATCTCCTTTTCTGAAACAAAGGAGATTGTAATATGTGCCAATATACTTGATAAAAACCCCTGTGCGGGGACTTTGCTTCTTCTCCCCTTTAATAGCAGCCCTCATCGGCTTAACACTAATCCTTTTACACTCCCTTCCTACACCATAGGATTTAGGGCTCACAGGGGCCTGAGAGACCACCTAGTCCTGCTCCTTTACTTCTTAATTGCCGACCCTGAGGTTCAGGACCCATTTAAGGGGGAGCAGAGAGGCAGCTTTATACCAGGAGGAAGCCACAACCATCTGCCACCATCTCCCCCAACCAGTAAGTGGAAGAAGAAGCTACCCAGAAATCCCTGCCGAGGCTCTGGGGGCAAGGAGGAAGAATGGGTCTATCGGAGCTGGACACGGCCCCGATCCCTTCCGGAGTCACAGCAGAGTCTGGACCAGACTCAAAAGCCCAACCGGACTGATCCACACGCGGACAAGAGTCCTGTCTCTGATGTGCCTGACCCATGGTCTCCTGTAGACTTTGTCTCAGGAAGGGGAAGTCACCATTTGCAAGGGCCATTCATTCTGGTTTGGGACGTTTCCTTTTAGCTTCCCCAGGCTCTTGATACCCAAAGGTGATCGTCCTTTTCCATCTAGAGCTCATGAGTCTCCATGTCCAAAGACCTGCCTTATTGTGTGTGTATGTGTGTGTGTGTGTGTGTGTGTGTGTGTGTGTGTGTGACATCCTAGCAAAACAAGGAACATTTACTAAAAGCGATGGGAAAGGAATTAATGAGAATCCAACCAAGCCATCCATTTCCCAAACCCCCCGAGTCCCTACCCATGTGTCCTAGGGTACATTGGCCCCAGCTGCTAATTGTCTAGTATCCAGCCCAGTGACTCACCCCTGGACACTAGGGCAGAGCTCATGGCACAAAGTCAACTGAGCCCCTCCTGGCGGAGCCAGGGGGCCCGGAGAACGCCAGGGTCAAGTTCCAGCCTCTATTTCCTTTGGCTTTTCCATCCACATTTGAGCCGGTGTCTGGTCCTCCCACGTGATTCTTGCCTTCCTTTTAAACCAGACACACTGAAGCTGCCGGCCTTCTGGCAAGCTCCCAAAGAGAACTTGGGTCGGACCCGTCTCCCCCTCCATGCATCAGATCCAAAGGTGCCTTTTGACAACGGCTCCCTGGGAGTGCAGTGCTCCTAGCTGTGCCCTCCGGGGCACAGAACAGCCCTAACCCCTTGTCCATGTGACAACCTTTCAAATACTGGAAGACAGCAGGTCAGCCCCTTCTGGGCTGACCACCTTCAATTCCTCCAACCAAAGAATGAATAAATCACTGAAGGAATGAAACCGGGAAGGGAAGAAACATTCACACAACAGCCACCGTGCGTCAGGCATTGCGGGGACATTTTACCCGTGTCTCATCTTTTTTAATTGAAGCTTTTTATTTCCAAAACACACGCAAGGGTAATTTTTCAACACTGACTCTTGCAAAATCTTGTGTTCCAATTTCCCCCCTTCCCCCATCCCCTCCCCTAGAGGGCAAGGAAACATGGTAAAAATATATAAAATCGAATATAGGCATCCATGTTTATACAATTATCTTGCTGCACAAGAAAAATCAGATCAAAAAGGAAGAAAAACGAGAAAGAAAATAAAATGCAAGCAAACAACAAAAGTAAAAATACTGTTCCCACAGTGCTCTCCATGGGTGCAGATGGCTCTCTCCATCACAAGATCATTGCAACTGGCCTGAATCATCTCATTGATGAAGAGAGCCACGTCCCTCAGAATTGATCACTGTATAATCTTGTTGTTGCCGTGTATAATGATCTCCTGGTTCTGCTCGTTTCGCTCAGCATCGGTTCCTGTAAGTCTCTCCAGGCCTCTCTGAAATCCTCTTGCTACCATTATCTCATTGGATCCTCACAAGAACCCAGTGAGATAGGAGCTCTTGCTAATAAAATGTTATTTTATTAATAAGAATATTCATTAAACACTTCCCATGTGCAAATCACTCTTCTAAACCTTAAGGATACAGATGGGAAAGTATTCAAGGAGGCCCTTCCCTGACAGAGCTCACCTGGCCAAAGTTTCAGCAGCCAATCAGACGGGAAGGTCCCTTGGTGGGAGAGGTAGCAGAACAAAGTAAATGGCTCTGTCAGGCTCCAGACTCTCCCTCCAGCACTTCCTGCCTCAGCTAAGCCGGTCTGGTCCTGACATGACCTGATTTCAAGGCCCTTCACCCTTCTGGTCAGCTTATCAGCGTCCGTCCTAATCTCTTGTGCCCCAAACTAAACGTAGCCACAAAGTCCCCATTTGCCCACTCCCCTGGCACTGAGCAGCGGATTAGTGGGGAACTGAGGGAGAGGTATAAGTCAGACTCCCTGGGGGAGACCTGGCGGTCCCTGAGGGTCCCCAGGGGCAATGTGCCATCTGGGAGCACCTGAAGATGCCCGCTGGACCACAGAGAGCTCAGCAAGGGCAAGAGGTGAAGCCTCCTGCCTGATTCTTCCCAGGGACCTTGGAAGAGAATGGCGACCTCGGGGGATCTGGATTTCCTTCTGGTCTGTCCCCACGAGGCACAGTGGAGAGAAGATTAACTCTGGAGTCCGATAACCTCGGTTCTAATATGTTCTGCCGGTGTGACCTTGCTCTGGCACCTGCCCGGGCTTCTGTTCCTCATCTGAGAAAAGAAGGATGTGGATAGGACCCAGCTCTAGAGTCCTCTCTGTTCCCCTAAATCTCACTGGGGAAAAGGGGTGAGGGATCCCCCCTGCCATTCCTCTTCCTTTGGACCCATGCTCTCTTCATAAGCTCAGGTAACCCTTCCCTGCATGGATTCTTGATCCACGGCTGGTGCAAAGGTGGGCAGAGGGGGCAATGGCACCTCTGAAACTTCTCTGCCAGGATCGGGGGGCACAACCACCAGCACAGAAAGCAGGGAGTGAAGACACCATGGATTCCAATGCCCAAAGAGATGGGGAAGGAGGAAACAAAAATCTAGAGCAACAATGCCCAGGAGAGAAGAGGGCACCCCCCGAAATACTCAGAGAGGGGCCCTAGTCCCAGCAGAGAAAGCCCCAAGTGGCCCCGAGGCTCCAGGGAGACAGAGAGGAGGGAGCATCCCCAGCCCTGCCGAACAGTGTCAGCCCACAGGAGGAGGTGAAGGGGGCATAAGGGAGGTCAGTCTTGGTGGATCTGCCCCACGCTCTGTGGTGGTCTGTGAGCTCAGCCCTGCCCCCACCCCCCATAAGATAGGACCCCCCGGAAGTCTCAGGAATGGAATGATGCACTGGGCAATCCCAGAACTGGGAATGGGAAAAGTCCTGGCAAGTATCGGCAGCAAACCCCACTCCCCTGTGTGTCTGCAGAGGGGACACCACGGTAGAGATGGGATGTAGCTCTCCCACATGAACCAGGAGACCAACAGCTGGGCCATGGCCCAGGACTCCAAGCACACTCACACTCAGACACACACTTACACATTCACACACACACACACACACTTACACACACTCACACATTCACACATGCTCACACATTCACACACACACAGCCACACACTTACACATTCACACAGTCACACGCACACTCACACACACACAGTCACACACACACACTCACACATACAGCCACACACACTTAGACATTCAAACAGTCACACACACACACACACACACACACACACACACACACACACTCACACACACTTAAACTAATTCCATGGTTTCACTGGGATGGCTGGCTCCAGGTAAGGAAGCTTCCCTACCTCTACCAGTCAGAACTTTCAGTCTTCCTTACTGATGCTGAGTGAAATGGGCAGGACCATGAGAACACTGTATACAGTAACAGCAAGATTATATGAAGATCGAGTGAATGGACTTGGCTCTCGTCAACAATGAGGTGATTCAGGCCAATTCCAATAGACTTGGGTTGGAGACAGCCATCTGCACCCAAAGAGAGTATTGTGGGACTGAATATGAATCAAAACATAATATTTTCACCTTTTTTGTTTATTTACTTCTTGATTTTTTTCTCACGGTTTTTTTTCCTTTTTAGTTTGATTTTTCTTACAAAACATAACAAATATAAAAATATGTTTAAAAGGCTTGCATGTGTTTAACCTAAAAGATTACTTGCTGTCTTGGGGAAGTGGGAGGGAAAAGAGAGAGGGAAAATCTTACAAACACAAAATCTTACACAAATGGACGAAAACTGTCTTGACATGTATTGGGGGAAATAAAATATTGGGGGGGGTGCAGGGGAAGAACTTTCAGTCTTAGTGACTTGCCGCTAGTCCAGAGGTTAAGTGATGGTCCAGGTCACACAGCCAGTATAGGGGTGCAGATCCTAAAGCCCTGTCTTCCTGACTCAGAATCTGCCTCTCAATCCACTCTCCCTGGGCTCCCTCTCTAAGCAATTTGGTTTTTCCCAGACCTCTGGAGGCTCTGAGATTGTCATGAGATTACAGGAGAGCAGAGATATTGAGGGCACAGGGAGCCCCCCCCCTCCCCACCCCTTCCCCGTGCTGACCCCCAGCCTTACTCCTCCATCACCCCCAGCTGCCAGATGTTCAGGCTTGTTGTCCCACCATGTGGCCCAGACTGCCCTGGTCCACCCTCATCGGGAGCACCATGTTCACATGGGAGCTTCAGGGTTAAAGAGGCATTTACTGCTCTTCCCATCCTTCCCCCTTCCCATCTATTCAACCTTTTTAGGAACCATTTTCCTTTCTTAGAATCCATTTCCTGAGCAGAACCAGGAGCTCATTATACACGGCAACAACAAGACTATACGATGATCAATTCTGATGGACATGGCTCTCTGCAACAATGAAATGATTCAAATTAGTTCCAATTGTTCAGTGATGGAGAGAGCCGTCTACACCCAGAGAGAGATTGTAGGAACTGAGTGTGGATCACAAAATAACATTTTCACTCTGTTGTTGCTTGCGTTTTATTTTGCTTCTCTCTCTCTCACTCTCTCTCTCTCTCTCTCTCTCTCTCTCTCTCTCTCTGTCTCTGTTTCTCTGTCTCTCTCTGTCTCTGTCTCTCTTTCTCTTTCTCTGTCTCTCTGTCTCTCTCCCTGTCTCTGTCTCTGTCTCTCTCTCTGTCTGTCTCTGTCTGTATCTCTCTGTTTCTCTGTCTCTCTCTGTCTCTGTCTCTTTTTACTGGTTTGATTTGTGCAGCAAGATAATTGTACAAATATGTATTGGATTTAACATATATTTCTACCATGTCTAACATATATTGGACTACTTGCCATCTAGGGGAGGGTTTGGGAGAAAGGAGGTAAAATTGGAACACAAGGTTTTGCAGAATTGTCCATTTATTTGAAAAATAAAAAGCTTTAATTAAAAAAAAAATCCATTTCTTCCAAGACTCAGCTCAAGCCCCCATTCTGGGTGGGGCTTTTCCTAGACCCTCCAGCTAGAGCCTTCCCCTCTAAAGTGACTCAGAGACCACTCTCTTAGCAGCCTCCACGTTCCCATTACAAACCTGTTGTCTCCCCATTCGAATGTAAGCTGCCCGAGGACAGAGACTCTTTTTGTTTTCTCTTTGTATCCCCAGTTTTTCCTAATGCCCGGCATGCAGTAAGAGCTTAATAGTTGCTTGCTGATTGATTGACTGATTGAGAGATAAGCCCAAGCCAGTCAAAGGACCCAGGGCTGTTTAGCCTAGAGAGGATTAGATTCAGAAAGAGAAGCGATAGCTCTCTTCAAATATTTGAAGAGCTGTCAGGTGGAGAGGAAGGATTAGCCCGCTTTTGTTTGGCCCCAAGGGGCAGATCTGGCAGCCGGGAGGGGAAGCTTGAAAGAGACTCAGTCCGGCTTGATGTTACAGCCTAACTGCTGGAGCTGGTGGAAGTCTGGCCCCGAGAAGTAGTGGGCTCCCCGTCTTTGGGGGTATTCAAACAAAGGCTGGTTGGCGAGCCGGAGGGACTCCTTCCCAAGGCAGCTTGATTGATGGGATGGCTGCAGAGGTCTCTTCCAAGTCTCACCCGGCAGTTCTGTGAGGTTCCCCCCTCCCCCCTCCCTCCCAAGGCTGGGACAGCCCTGGAAGACCCAGGTCCAGGCGTGTCAAAAAGTCCCCCTCACCCATCCAGATCAGGGGGAATTAGCCCCCTCCCAGGCTGCCTGAACGTCGACCCTTCCTGCAGTTTGCCCATGGACAGGGGACTCGGTCAGGACCACTAGGCTCCCAAACCCCCCTCGGACCCGGAGCAAGGGCTCCCAGTCAGGGAGGGCTGCGTGATGTTGGCTTTCGGGCATGTCTTTTGGAATTGAAAACAGCCTCTTTTACTGAAGGCTGAAAAGCAGGAATCGGGGGCCCCTTTGTCTCGCTTGCGGGGGTTGCAGAAGGCTACACGTG
>JAJPUD010030471.1:0-13150 GCA_023553655.1 Myrmecobius fasciatus | reverse complement strand
ATTTGATTTTGAAGTTTTTATGCCCTAACACATGATCAATTTTTGTATAAGTTCCATGAACCCCTGAGAAAAAGTATCCTCCCTTCTATCACCATTCAATTTCCTCCAGAGATCTATCATACCTAACTTTTCTAGCCTTTTGTTAACCTCCCTAACTTCTTTCTTATTTATTTTGTGATTTGATTTATCTAATTCTGAGAGATCAAGGTTGCGATCCCCCACTAGTATAGTATTACTGTCTATTTCTCCTTGCATCTCTGTTAGTTTCTCCTCTAGGAATTTGGATGCTATACCACTTGGTGCATATATGTTTAGTATTGAGACCACTTCATTGTCTATGGAACCCTTTAGTAAAATATAGTTTCCTTCCTTATCTCTTTTAATTAGATCTATTTTTGTTTTTACTTGATCTGAGATAAGGATTGCTACCCCTGCCTTTCTTTGTTCACCTGAAGCATAGAAGATTCTGCTCCAGCCCTTTACCTTCACTCTGTATGTATCTCTCTACTTCAGATGTGTTTCTTGTAAACAACATATTGTATGATTTTGGCTTTTAATCCAGTCTGCTACCCGCTTCCTTTTTATGGGAGAGTTCATCCCATTCACATTCACAGTTAAAATAATTATATCTGTATTCCCTGCCATCTTATTTACCAAGAGTTATGATTTTCTCTTCCCTTTCCCCTCTTTCCCTTCCCCTCTCCCCAGTACTTTGCTCTTGATGACCACCTTCCACCAATAATCCTCCTCCCTTTAGAGTCCCTCCCTCCCCTTTATACCTTTCCCGTAATCCTATTAGTTTATCCCTTTCCTTTTCTCCCCTCTCTCCTACCTTCTCACAAGGAGGGTCAGGCCTTCCTGTGAAGCCAAATGTGTCTGATATACTCTCTTAGAGTCCAATCTAATGAGAGTAAGATTTACACAATACTCATCGCCCTCCCTTCTTTCCCTCAATTATATTAGATCTTCTATGTCTCTTTATGAGATTTTGCCTTATTTTACCTCTTTTATTTTTACTTTATTTTGCCTCCTTTCCCCCCTACCCCCTTTTTCTTTTTCAGTATGGTAACCCTTCCACCTCTAATTTCTTTTCCATTATTATCAAAGAGAAACCAAATTATACTGCCATTCTTTAACGATACCTATAGTAGAAATATAGTTCTCAAGCATTTTCGTGTTTACCTTTTTATCCTTCTCTTGAGTTCTCTATTTGGAGGTCAAATTTTTTGTTCAGATCTGGTCTTTTCATTAGAAATAGGTGAAATTCTCCTGTATCATTGAATGACCATCTTCTTCCCTGGAAGATGATGCTCATTCTAGCTGGATAACTTATTCTTGGCTGTAATCCAAGTTCTTTTGCCTTTTGGAGTATCTGATTACAGGCCCTTCGATCCTTTAAAGTGGAAGCTGACAGATCCTGTGTAATTCTAATTACAGTTCCTCGGTATTTGAACTGTTTCTTTCTAGCTGCTTGCAATATCTTTCCTTGGTGCGATAGTCCTGAAATTTGGCCATGATACTCCTTGGGGTTTTAATTTTGGGGTCTCTTTCAGGAGGTGATCGGTGAATTCTTTCAATGCCAATTTTGCTTTCTGGTTCTAAAACATCAGAGCAATTCTCTTTCATGATTTCCTGGAAGATAGCATCAAGGTTCTTTTTTTCATCTTGGCTTTCAGGGAGTCCTGAAAATAAATAAAATACAAGCAAATAGGTTTCAGATATGTATCACAAGGATCATATACTTTGACCAAGTTATATTTATGCCAGAAGTGCAGGGTAGGTTCAATATTTAGAAAACTATTAGCTTTATTGACCATATAAATAACAAAACCAACAAAAATCATATGATTATCTCAATAGATAAAGAAAAAGCTTTTGACAAAATATAATACCCATTGCTATTAAAACATTAGAGAACATAGGAATATTTTTTTTTAATAATAAAAGTAATATTTATTAAAAACAACCAACAAAGATAATCTTGATGGGGATAAACAAGAAGCCTTCCTAACACAATCAATAGTAAAACAAGCATGTGCATTATCACTTCTATTATGTGATATTGTACTAAAAATTTTATGTATAGCAGTAAATGAAGAAAAGAAAGTGAAGGAATTAGAATAGGTGATGTGGAAACAAAACTATTACTTTTGTGGGTAATATGATTTTAAACTTACAAAATGATAGAAAACACATACATATATATTTATTTGAAATGAAGAATTTTAACAAAGTAGTATGACTAAAATAAATACACATAAATCATCTCCATAAAAACTTACTATGAAATAAAAACTGCTGAGAAAACTGGAAAATGAAATGTCAAAGACTAGATGTAGATCATCATCTCATACTTCATGCTAAAAAAGTGAAATTGGTAAATAATTTAGATATAAAGATGAGAAACCATAAGCAAATTAAAAGAGAAAGAAATATTTGACCTATCAAATAAAAGGAGAAGGGAAGAATTTATGAACAACAAGTGATAGAGAACATTATGAAATGTAAAACATAATTTTCATTAACTTACATTAAAAAGGTATTATGCAAACAAAATAGTGCAACCAAGATAGAAGAAAAACAGAAAGGGAATAAACAATTTTTAGAGTCAGCATTTCTGATAAAGACCTCATTTTTAAAATATAAAAACAACTGAATCACATGTATGTTAATAAAAATGATTCCTAATTGACAAATTGTCAAAGGGGGCAAACAGGAACTTTTCAGATGGAGGAATTAAAGCTATCTATAATCATACAGGGAAAAAATGCTCTACCCTATTGCCTAGAGAAATGCAAACTAAAATGATACTAATTCCCAACTTCATACCCATCGGGTTGGCTAATATGACAGAAAAAGAAAACGAAAAATATTAAGGAGGATGTGGGAAAAGTGGAACCATGATGCATTGTTTGTGGAGTTGTGAACTGATCCAACCCCTCTGGAGAGCAATTTGGAATTATGCACCAAAAGCTATAATACTCTGCTAATCCCTTTCATCCAGTAATACCAGTATTACTTCTATATCCTAAAGATATCATAAAACAGAAAAAGCATGCACATACACAGAAGCTCTTTTCATGGTGGCAAAGCACTGGAAATTTTTTAAGATAGTCATAATCTGGGGCATTAAGTGAACAAGTTGTGATATGTGAACATAATGTAATCTTATTTTGCCATCAGAAATGGCAAGCAAGATAATTTCAGAAAAACCTGGTAAGATTTATATGAACTGAACAGAAAGAAGAAAACATTATACACAGTAACAAAAATGTTGTTTGACAAATAATTGAATGACTTAGATATTCTGGGCAATAGAGTTATACAAGACAATCCCAAAGGACTAATGATGAAACAAACTACCCACTTCTAGAGAAAAAACTGGTATTAATTGAATACAGACTGAACCATACTATTTTTTACTTTCATTTTTGTCCTTTTATTCAAAACTTGTAAAAATGATTAATATGGAAATATTTTACAAAACTACACATGAATAACCTATATCTCATTCCTTACTATCATAGGGAGGCATAGAATTTGGAAGTTTATGCTTTAAATAAAAAGGTTTTTGACTTATGTGTGTCTCAGGGCAAGTAACTTTTAAGCAGTCAATGCTCAATGTAACTGTCTAGGACAGAAGGTGTAAAGCTACATCTATCTGAGAATTTCTTACACTAGAGAACACATGGGTTCAGTTTTTGTCCCTATCTACAATGTTTTAAACTAGTTTCTGGGGAAGAAATAGATGAGAAAAATACTAATAGAGATATACTTGTAACTTGTTTATTGACTCTGTGACTGTCAATTCAGCTATTCTGTTTATCAAGGGATATTGTAAATCACACAGTCTTCTTATTCTTCTTGGTTATTGTCCATTTTTTTCATAATACTCCCTCAGCTAAATATGCTACCACCTGGGGATCTCTGGTTGGCACCTTGTATTTTTATTGTGATTGGTTAGTTATCCTCTCTCCTTCTTATTACATGCTTTTTTGAGGCAATAGTGTGCTTAAAACCACACATCCTCTTTTCCATTTATTATGCCCAAAATTTTTATTCTTCTGAGATGGAGGTTATATCATTTGAAATAATAAAGGATTACCAGGAGAATATTGATATTAAAATGAAAGATTTTAGAGGCAGCATGGAGTTAGAATAATTGAAAGGTCTCTACAGTTTCCTACATACTGTGCAACACAAGCTCTTTATCTTTTTTTTTTTCTGAGGCAATTGGGGTGAAGTGATTTGCCCAGGGTCATACAGCTAGGGAATGTTACGTGTCTGAGACCAGATTTGAACTCAGGTCCTCCTGACTTCAGGGCTGGTGCTCCATCCACTGCGCCACCTAGCTGCCCCATACAAGCTCTTTATCTTAATCAATTTAAGGCCTTACTCATTGTCCATTTATAGTGACCCTCTACATAATATCTCCTGTTGGAGTAACTCAGTGGACAATCAATAAAAATCTTAGCAATATAAGTTGTTAAGGTCAATTATTCTTTCAGTATATACTTTATGCTACAAGTGTTTGTTTTCTTTCCCCTTTCAATTTGTTAATGTTTAAGTGGGAGTCTAGGAATGAGAGTAGAGTGAAGGCTTATGTGAGAATGGGGATCTAGAAATGAGTTAGCATGAGTACTGGGGGAAAATAGATGGCCTTTTGCTCCTGTGAATCACTAAATGCCACATTCTTTTTTATTTTTGCCTTTTATCCCACTTTCCTTTTTCAGTTTTCCTTCCACTTCTTCCTCTGTACTCTTAAACTATGTCTTGCACACTGAGTTGGACTTATAAATTAGATGAGAAGCCATTTGGCCTTCTTGTTTCAAAAGTTGGAAAAGTGTTTCCTCAGGAGTTGTTCTGATGTCATCCTCCTTCAAGTTCCTTACCAAAGAGCTGTCATGATATTAGAAATGGAAGGGATTGTTATTTTATTTGAATTTAAATTATTTTAAATCATTTTTACTCTGTTTTCAGTAAAGTTGCAGAGACAAACTGATCATGTGTCTTTTTTTTTTCAAAAACTCCAAAATCTAGGTGATACGTGAAGAAGAAAAGTATAAGAAAAGTCTCTGACTTTTCCTCATCTTGGAGTTCCCAATATCTATAAAATTACAGGTCTAATTTCTGCCTCTCTTTGTAAGTTGTTCTATTACATTTTCAGGACAAGAAAATAATTGATTGTACTTTACTGCAGACCTGCTTGAGAGGGCCTGAGATCGAAATGTTACTAGATCTGATATTTGTAGCAAGAAGAGGGTCTGTAAAAAAATAGGAAATTTCCATATTTAGATGGTCAGGAGGACATACATTATAAAAGACAAATATAAATTTATATAATATTAACTATAATGAGTGAAAAACAGAAGTACTTACAAAGTGCTATTTGAAATCTAAAAAAGTAGGATGATTTTTTACAAGCAGTACCAAAGAAAGTTTCCTGAAGGAGGTAGCACTTGACTTTATTTTTAAATTTACCTGAATTTTAATCTTGAATTTATGATTTTAAAAGATCCGAAATGGGGGCATTCAAATTATTCCACATTTTGATAAATTAAGGACCTTCTAAGTACCCAGTTATGTGCTGAGTATACAAAGAAAAAAACAATAAATTGCTCAATTGGTTTACATTCTGCTGGGGGAAGAGGAATGATATAAGCAAAGGAATGGAGGCAGAAAAGAAATATGGAGTGGAAAATGAGTATTCTAATTTAGCTGAATACATGGGGAAAGAAAGTAAGAAAACTAGATAAAGCAGGAAGACACAAGTTCATCATATCTTCAAGAAATAAAATCAAGCTGCTCTTATAAATTTTATTGTAATGCTTATGTTTGGTTGAATCTGCTCACACTGCACTTCCATAAAAAGAATAATTTAAACATATATCCATCAGTAAGTAGTTTCATTTGTGTATGCATTGTAAGACATCATTTTCAGGGGATTTCAAGTTCAGACTTTCATAAAAGTATTAAAATAAATTTACATTTCTCTATATATTTTTATATCAGCATCACTGTGTGAATTGCAAACCTGCAATTTATAAATGGAGCTATGACCAAATTGCCCAGATAGTATAGCATAGTTAATTTCACAATATTAAGGCAGTCAATTGTATAGCTTTCATGTCCAGCTCTCACTTTGCTTAGATATAAATGAGGATTTGATAAATGAACTATTTTAAGGAATTTATGATTAACTTGTACAAAAATCTCTTGATTTTTTTCTCCTTTTCACCTTCCAGAAATTAAGGAGATTATTCAAAGAATAAAATTTACTTCAATGGTTTCTTTAAAAATGGTCTTTAGTGTGCTAATCTTTGTAAGCAAAAATAATACTACTAGGTCTTTGTTTCTGAAATATAATTTGACTCATTTTCCAGTAGTGATAAAAAAGTTTATAATTCCACATATTCCCTCATTGGGTTCCTTTTTGACTAATTGCACACATTTACCTAAACAGAGTTAGGCATTTGTTCTGTTGACATGGAAGAAATTAAAATTAATTAGCCTTCTTTTTGACCTAATTGACCATGTGTACATCAAAAAAGAGCATTGAACAGGGACATTTGGATTTTTAGCTATCATAGCTTAAAGCTTCATGTTTATTTTAAAATAATTTTAGGGTAATAGTTGTTGCTACATTAAGGAATATGTGGGTAAATTCTAAAATAGTAAAGAGAGACACAAGAAAAGATAGAGACAAAGAGATTGAGATATTGATCTAGAAAAATAGAAAATAAAAAATGTTGCTTTTCTCAACAGAGAGTTATTCATATTTTAAATATCAGAGGCAGCATAAAGTCATGGATAGAGCTTGTCCTCAGGAAGATCTGGGTTCAATTCTGTCTCAGACGCATGATAGTCACTTATACTGTCACAACATCTCTGTGTCAAAATTTCTTCCTTTGTAAAATAAGATGATTGGGTGTTTAATAAAAGTTGCTAAAAGCAATGAATTGCTTTTTTTCGAGTTTATCTTTAAAAACATATGGCCCAAGGGGCAGCTAGGTGGTGCAGTGGATAGAGCACCAGCCCTTAAATCAGGAGTACCTGAGTTCAAATTTGGTCTCAGACACTTAAGGTTACCTAGCTGTGTGACCCTGGGCAAGTCACTTAACCTCAATTGCCTCAGCAAAAAGGAAAACAAAACAAAACAAAAACAAAAACAAACAAACAAAAACATATGGCACAGTGGAAAATGTACTGTGTCTGAAGTCAGAAAGACCCATCCTTCTGTGTTGAAATCTGACTTCAGACACTTATTAACTGTTATCTTAGGTAAGTCAATTAACTCTGGTTCAGTTTCCTCATCTGTAAAAATGATCTAGAGGAGAAAATGAAAAATTCCTCCAATATCTTTTTTTTTCTTTACCTGAAACATAATAGATTCTGTTCCAGCCCTTTACTTTCACTCTGTATGTATCACTATTCTTTAAATGTGTTTCTTATAAACAACATATTGTAGGATTCTGGCTTTTAATTCAATCTGCTATCTGCTTTCATTTTGTGAGGGAGTTCATGCCATTCACATTCACATTATCAGCTGAAATAACTAATCCTGTATTTCCTGCCATCATATTTACTCTAGGTTATGTTTCTCTCTTTCCTATCCTCCTTCACTCTTCTCCAGTATTTTGTTGTTGTTGCCTACCTCCCTCAAACAGTCATCCCCCTCTAGAGCTCCTCCCCCTTTTTTAAACCTTTCTCCTAATTCTTCTATTTTCCATTCTATTAGTCTTTCCCTTTCTTTTCCAGCTTTCCCTCTTACTTCCCTTTAAGATGAGAGAAGTTTCTTTGTGATACCAAATACGTTTGATATTCTCTCTTAGATCCAAATCTGATGAGAGTAAGATTCACACAGTGCTCATCTCCATCTCTTCTTTCCAATTATAATAGGATTTCTTTTTCTCTTAAATGAAACGTAATTTCCCTTATTTTACCTCCTTTTTTCTCTTCTTCTAGAATAGTCCCCTTTTCCCCTCTAGTTTCCTTTCCATATTATCATAATAAAATCAAATTATACCTGCATTCTCTAAGTATCCCCATAATAGAATTGTAGTTCTCAAGAATTCTTTTCTTTTAACATTTTTTGTGCTTTTCTTGACTTCTGGTCTTTTCATTAGAAATAGGTGAAATCACTAAATGGCCATCTTCTTCCCTGAAAGATAATGCTCATTTTAGTTGGATAGCTTGTTCTTGGCTGTAATTTCAGTTCCTTTGCTTTTCAGAATATCGGATTCCAGGCCCTTTGGTACTTTAAGGTGGAAGCTGCTAGGTCCCGGGTAATCCTAATTGTGGGTCCTCAGTATTTAAATTGTTTCTTTTGGCTGCTTGCAATATCTTTTCCTTAGTGCGATAGTTCTGAAATCTAGCCAGCATATTCCTTGGGGATTTAATTTTGAGGTCTCTTTCAGAAAGTGACTGGTGAATTTTTTTGATGGCTATTTTACCTTCTGATTCTAAAATATCAAGGCAGTTTTTTTATGATTTCCTCTAAGATAATGTCTAGGCTCTTTTTTTTTTCATCATGGCTTTCAGGAAGTCCAATATTCCTTAGATTATCTCTATTAGATCTGCTTTCCTGGTCAGTTGTTTTTCCTAGGAGATATTTTATATTTTTTTCATTTTTTGGTTTTTTTTTTGATTGATTCTTGAAGTCTTATTGAGTCATTCACTTACATTTGTTCAATTCTAATTTTTAGTATATTAGTTGCTTCAGTTACCTTTTTTAGCTTTTTTGCAATTGGTCAATTACTTTTTTTGTTCATTGCATTCTTTTTCCATTTTTTCCATTCTTTCTTGCAATGATCTCATTTTATTCCCACATTTTTCTTCTGACTCTCTTTTAAAATCCTTTACGCAATGTTCCAAAAAAGTCTTGTGAAAATGATACCAGTTCATGTCTCACGCTGGGGCTTCTTCTGGAGGTTTTTTGCCTTTAGATATCCCAAGATTTGAGATCTGTTCTTCTCTCTTTCCATAAAAGTTGTTCATGGTGAGAGTTCTTATTTGTTTTTATTCATTTTTAAGGCCTGAAATTTGTTTAATGCAAAGAAGCAACAGCTACTTTAATTGCCCTCAGGTTGTTCTGGTGATTGATTTTCAGGGTTTGGTAATGGTGGCTAGGTCTGGCATTCTTCTGGGACTCAGTGGTTCACAATTTGTCTTTCACAAAAGGCATATCTGCCAAACCAGCTGTTTGCAACCAGGACAGAGTGGCCAAAGAGGATCACAGAAGATCCCAAGGTGTGTGGAAGTTACAACACTCTGACACTCCACTCCAGTTTCTTGTCCTGTCTCCTTATTCTGTGGTCTTGATTTGGCAGACTGTCTCCCTGCCCCTTGAAATAGACCTGTTCTGAAGTTCTTCCAAGGTATCTTCTTCTAGAAATGTGTTGTATTCCAAATATTTTTGTATTCTTTGACTTCAAAGCCAGTTTAGAGGCTTAATCTGCTGTTGGTTTGAGAGGTCAGAGGAGGTTATAGAGAGTTATGTCTGCTCTCTGCCAACTTGGCTCCACCCCCAGAAGTCTCCTCCAATATCTTTGACAAGAAAATGCAACATTTAGTCATGAAGGTCTTCACATGACAGAACAAGGACAAAATCAACTAAACCAATCAGAAGATCAAAATTATATCTTTCAATTATAAAATAATATTCCTAAGATTATGAATTCTAAGAAGGGGCAATTAGAAACAAATCCAGACAGTATGAAAACCATTCTAAGTATTCTGGAGAGTCAGATAACATTCTCCTGAATAAATAATTTAATATAGATAAATATTTTGCAAGCTATGAAGCACTATAGAAATGATTGTTATTAGATGATGATAATGATGTTGAGGAGTATGAGGAGAAGTCTAGTATAATATCTTCATTATTATCTGAATAGACATTAGCCACTGTTATTTGTCACATACTAAGTCTGAACTCTCTACTAAATAACTCTTTAAAACTTAATTTAGAATATTCCAAATAATCTATTTCTGTCCTAGAGGTAGCTAGAATAAACATAGAACCTATTCTAACAGTACTAACCTAGATCTATTTGATGTGGTTGTGATGAAGGAAAATGTGCTCCATAAGATCTGAGTTCAAGTTTCTATCTCTGACACAAATTACCTTTGTGGCTATGGGCATCACACAATCCATAATTGTTCTACATAACTTAGTAAATTACCTTATAAATTAAAGTTCAATTGCTAATCTCTATCTATATTTTGTATTTCCATATAAAATAACCCCAAATGCAAACTTTATTTATGTTTAGGAGTTTTACCTCCCACTTTCCCATCAAAAAAGAAAAAGAAAAAGAAGACAGTATGCATTTCAAGTTTAGTTCAGCTTCATATTTCATTCAACATTGCCTTTTTAACATTATGAAACATGAAAAAATGCTTTCACTTTTTAGTTTCATGACAAAGTAATTTAAAGACTTGCCTTAGTTTCTTTATTTGAAAAATGGGAATAATAGTAGCATGTACTTCATAGGGTTATTGTGATGAAAAAAAAGACATGTGTAAAGTATTTTGAAAACTTGGAAGTACCATATAAATATTATGCATTATCATCATCATCATTATTATCATAATAACTAAATATATATGTATATCTATACATATATACATACACACATATATATGCATATATACACATATGTATATATATATACATATATATGTATATATACATATGTGTGCATATGTACATATACATATATGTATATGCATATACACGTATATGTATATATATACATATACATATATATGTATATGTGCATATACACATATATGTATATACATATATATGTATGTATATGTATATATATACATATATGCGTATATGTATATATACATATGTACATACACACACATACACACACACACACATATATATGCTGGACAATATGCTCAAAATGAGCCTTTGAAATTACAATGAAATTCTTAATTATGAAAGACAAATATAGAATCTTTAGATGGGATGGATATTTTTAGCTAAAGTTAATTGCCTGAAACAGATATAGAGGAAGAAATAACCTCCTTATCCCTCATAATGATACATTTAGCAAAATTGAGTATAGAACATGGAATTGAAAACTTGTTGCAAATGAAAAATAATATAGTATTGGAATAAAAGTTCTAGATATTGTCTAGAAAAACCTGGATTCAAACACGGTCTCAGATATTTAAGGACAGTAACAAGATCCAGTGTCCTCATCTGTAAAATGGGGTATATGCAAAATTCTATTATGTGTGTCTATCATTGTTGTTGATGTTGTTATAACTAAAATTATCAGATCACTCAAATTGCACCAAAGAGCCTATCTGACCAAGAGGAAAAAATACACTAGGTTCCACTACCTACCAATACCATATTTAATGAGTTTGTTATTGTTACTGTCAAAACAAAGTAGTAGAGCCCTTCTTTTTAGATATTTACAATTCTTGCTAAAACATATGAAATTTTGCTGAACAAGAGAATAGGGACTGGGACTATGATATTATTTGCATATGACTCTCCTAGGTAGGAAAACTCTACCAACCCAATTTAGTTTCTACTCTACAATTTATAATCTTACAAAACTGCCTAGACTTCTGGGGTGGAGCCAAGATGGCAGAGATCAGGCAAAAAGAGTAAAGGCATTTTTTTTTTCAGATCATGATGCAATAAAAATCACATGCAATATAAAGCCAGGAGAAAATAGACCAAAAAGCAATTGGAAACTAATTGATCTCATCCTAAAGAATGAATGGGTGAAACAGCAAATTACAGAAACAATTACCAATTTTGTCCAAGAGAATGACAATAATGAGATAACATACCAAAATTTGTGGGATGTAGCCACAGTGGTAATAAGGGAAATTTTATATCTCTAGATGGTTATTTGTATAAAATAGAGAAAGAGAAAAACAATGAATTTGGCTTACAACTAAAAAAGCTAGAAAAAAGACAAATTTAAACCCCAAATACCAAACTTGAAACCTTAAAAGTAAAAGGACAGATTAATAAAATTGAAAGTAAAAAAAAAAACTATTGAATTAATAAATAAACCTAAAAGTTGATTTTATGAAAAAACCAACACAATAGATAAACCTCTAGTTAATTTGATAAGAAAAAGGAAAGAGGAAAATCAAATTGTTAGTCTCAAAAATGAAAAGAGAGAACTTTCCACCAATGAAGAGGAAATTAAAGCAATAATCAAGAGTTACTTTGCACAACTTTATGCCAATAAATTTGATAACCTAAGTGAAATGGAGGAATATCTACAAATATATAGATTTCCTGGATTAACAGAAGGAAGAGAAAATAAATTACTTAAATAGCCCCATTTTAGAAAAAGAAATAGAACAGGTCATTAATCAACTCCCTAAGAAAAAATCCCAAGGAACAGATATATTTACATGTGAATTCGACCAACCATTTGAAGAACAATTAACTCCAATATTATATAAACCATTTGGAAAAATAGGAAATGAATGACTCCTACTAAATTCCTTTTTTTTCACACAGACATGGTACTGATACCTAAACAAGGTAGAACAAAAACAGAAAAAGAAAATTATAGATCAATCTCCCTAATGAATATTGATGCAAAAATCTTAAATAAAATATTAGCAAAGAGATTACAGAAACTCATCCCCAGAATAATATACCATGACTAAGTAGGATTTATACCAGGAATGCAGGGATGGTTCAATATTAGGGAAACTATAAGCATAATTGACTACATCAATAACCAATTTAACAAAAAAAAATGATTATATCAATAGATTCAGAAAAAGCATTTGGTAAAACCCAACATCCATTCCTATTAAAATTACTAGCAAATATAGGAATAAGTGGGCTTTTCCTTAAAATAGTAGCATCTATTTAAAACTACCAGCTAGCATCATATGTAACAGTGATAAACTGGACCCATTCCCAATAAAATCAGTGGTGAAATAAGGTTGCCCACTATCACCATTACTATTCAATATTGTATTAGAAATGCTAGCTTTGGCAATAAGACAAGAAAAAGAGATTAAAAGAATTAGAGTAGGTCATGAAGAAACCAAATTATCACTCTTTACAGATGATATGATGGTATACTTAGAGAACGCTAGAGAATCCACTAAAAAAAACTATTAGAATTAATCCACAACTTTA
>JAJPUD010030470.1:0-13151 GCA_023553655.1 Myrmecobius fasciatus | reverse complement strand
ACCATATACACCCAGAAAGAGGGAAAAGAAATATGGACCACAACATACATATTCATGATCTCTATTGATATTTGCTTACATCATGTTGCATTTCTCTGATTTTCTTTTTCTTTCTTGTAGATAGGATTTTTCTTGCATAACTTATCAAGTAATTCAACATTATTAACATGTCATGGACTTCCTGCCATTTAGGGGAGGGGAGGGGACGGGGGGTAAAATTTATAATGGAAAGCTTTGTAAAGATCAATGCTGGGGAACTACCCATACATATGTTATACAAATAAAAAGCTTTAATAAAAAAAGAAATGCTTTTGTCATTTCAAAGTCTTGTTTCAGTGTCTTTTAAGTCTTTTGTCCTGCTCATCCTCAAACCCAACATTTTGCTTCAGTGGTTTTAACAGCTTTTAAGATCTTTGCACACACTTTCCCCTTTCCTTAGAATTACTCTCCTCCCTTTTGACTTCCCTGAATTCTTCCCAACATTTAAAGAACAGATTTAAATCCCAGCTCTTTAATAAAGCTTTCCTTGATTGACTCCACCAACACCTAATTTCTTGTACCAGTTAATAGCTGTACACCTTATACATGTGACCTTGTAATTCATGAGAAATGGGTTGTTGCCATAAAGTAATAGTTCTTTAGAGCTCTATGACCATTTCTAGTTGAATAGTTCTCTCTTTAGTTTAGTCTATCTGCCAAGAAAATCATCATAAAGTGGTAGAGATTGCTGCCCCATGAAAAGAAAAATTCAGAAACTAGTGTCAAAGTATGCAAATAAGGTACAGTGGTAAAGGCACAATCATTTTTATCCTCTGCCATATATTTGTTACTAAAACATATTTAAATATTCTTCTAAACATGGTTGGTACATACAGCCATAGATTGAGACTATAGTAGCTTTTTTCTTTCTTTTTAATTCAACATAGCAATCAAGAAAAAGGGAATAGTTTTTGTTGCTTAAATGTATTTTGTAGAGATACCGATTAAAGAAAAATCTTTTTTCTTAAAAACAAAATCTCCTTTATCAGAGGAGCTATTTATTTGCAAAACAGACATATGTATCTTTATTTTCAGGTTCAATTTCTCAGGTCCTGATGGCACTAACCTCACATGATTAAATTTTACTACTTCAAGAAAAAATGGTGTGTGTGGTGAGTGTGTGTATGTGTGTGTGTGGTGGTTGGTGGTGTATATGTGTATTTCAATCTCTAGTAGAATATTTTTTGTAATAAAATTGAATTTTACTGTCATGATTATTAATCAAGACCTGGATAGACTATAGTAACAGTATTTAGAAAGGTTACAACAATTCCATCATGCTGTTGTATTACCAGAAGAGCTGTTATAGTCAATGTGAGTTTAAAAGGTACAAGGAGATATTACATAAAACAATACAGAAATAAGGAAATTATGAAAAGATAGAGATTTTGTAACATGACTTTTTCCCCCATTAAAATTACAAATTACATTTGTAGTGTAGGAACTTTACATTCCCTACTCTGTACAAATACATAAATCTTATCAGATAAGAAATTTCATAAAATAATATGATTATTGATAATAAATTTCTTAAAGGGAAGTTAGATGGTACCATGGAGACAGCACCAGGCCAGGAGTCAGAAGGACTCATCTTCCTGAGTTCAAGTCTGGCCTCAGACATTGTGTGGCTTAACTCTTTTGCCTCAGTTTCCTTAACTGTAAAATGATCTGATAAAGAAATAGCAAATTACTCCAGTAACTTTGCCAGGAAAACCCCAAATGGGATCACAAAAAAACTGGACATGAATGAAGGGATTTAATGAGAACTTTCTTAAAATTGTTTTTTTTAATAAATGTATCTGTTCATCCTCTAGAAAGAAATTATCATTTAAAAAGTCAATAAGCTATATTCCCAGTTTTTGTGATGAATTGTCTGTTATGTCATCATCTTCCTAGGATTTTGTCTTCTATGGCAAGTTAAGCAATCCTCAAATAGCTGAGACCCTTAGATCTATTACAAAAGCCTCTACATCTATTCTCTTTAGGGTCAAACTTTAAAGTTTGTCACCTGCAAGTAAGGAGATAAGAGAATTGGGATAACTTCTTTTCATAGGTTTTCTTACTTTAAGAATGGGCCTCCTCTGTAAGAAACCTCACTCAAATTTATGGTGACCATTCGGCACATTTTTCACACAGATCTTCCTTTCTATAGACTAGACTACCATACAATGTTTATTTGTCCAAGTTCCTCCCTTTTTAAAGATATAATAGTCACCTGTTGGTCTATGAAAATGAAGGAATCATACAAAAGTTACTTAAACAGATTTATGCCCAAGGAATCAGTCTTTTGTCTGCGTTGACTTATTCCTTTGCAAATAACTTGCTAGAAGCCTTGGATCACTCACATAGTATGAAATATTTCAATATAACCAGAAAGGGCCTTCCTTTTACTTAAATTTCATTGTTACTAATCTTGCTTCTTAAGAGATTTATTCATTCATTAAGAGATAAAAAGTTTAGGATCTTACATCTTTATTCAAATATGTTTATCTCTATAACTACATGTATCTACATTTTTACACACATTCAATACTTATATTTCCACAGAGTTCTAGCCCCATATTACTAGATACTTGTCAGACATCTTCAAATGGATGTCATTTAAGTATCTCATTTTGCATATGGAATCTGCCCACTCTAAACTCCCCTATTTTTATTGAGCACATCCCCAGTCTTCCAGTCACATGGAGACCACAGACTAATCTTGGCAACTTACTCAATCTTGTAGGACCTGTCCCTTTTTATTTGAGCTCTCACAACAGCCTCCTGATTGTATTCATGGCTTCTAGTTTCCACCTCTTTCCATTGCATCTTCAAGAGAACTATCCAAATTATCATCCTAATGCTTTCTCCCCAGTCCTGCTCCTCCAGCTCAGAAAATTTCAGTCTTTCCATTGCTTATAAATATGATACAAATCCCTCAAATTGGCATTTAAAATCTTTCACAATATGCTTCCAACCTAACTTTCCAGACATATTTTATATGCATTGCCTTCATGCACTCTAATTCAAGTCAAACTGCCTTACCTGTTGCTCCTTGGACTTGACACCCTATCTCCTGACTCCTTCAGGTTATTCTCCTGTGTCTGGAAATGCCTCCTTTTCCCTCTTCACCTCTTTTCACTCAGTTTTAAGGCTCATCTAGTGTGACCACATTGCACAGCAAGCCTTTCCTGATCTCCTTAGTTATGAATGCTACTGCTATTTTCCTCAGTTATCATATACAGACTTAGCTGTTTTCCTATTTATTGTATCTTTCCGATGAAGACAGGCAGTGTGATATAATGGCTAGAGAGTTACTGGGAGCCAGGAAGATTTGGGATCAAATATTGCCTCTGACATATGTTAGATGTGTGATTCTGGATAAGTCACTTAACCTCAGAGGGACCCAGACTGATTTTCAGAGAAAACAAGTCTTCATTGATAGAAGAAATTTCTTCATTGGGACAAAAATCATAGATTCAGCATCATTCAATCTTCACAAAATAATGTAAATCCGTTGAAGTTAGGGTCTGTTTTAAATTTTGTCTCTGTCTTTTACTCTTCAGTGCCTTGTACATAATTTAATACACAGCAGTTTCTTATTAAAATTGTATTGGATTAGATTAGAAACTACCAGTTCATCTTCAAGAGTGAGCCCTTACCCCACCCTTTGCATTGAAATCCAAGCTGTTTTCTGTCTGCTTCCTTCCAACTCCCACCAATTCCCAGCTGATATTTTTCCTACCTTTTTGCATCAGTTACAAAAATTAAAATTCACAGCTTTTGTTATCTCTGTACTCTTTCCTTCTTATTTTACTTCTCCCTTCTCATATTCATATATTTTCACAAAATATGGATTGTTTCCACAAACTTTTTTTGTCTTATTTCCTATTGTCCTTAATCATTATTCTTAATGTTCTTTGTTTAAATCATGCTGATATATTAGTTATTCATCACACTTGACAGGCAATCTACCTCCAAGTCGTTGAATAAGATATCTGCCACATTTGCAATATCATTGCCTCCTTAGGCATTGTATCTTAGAAGCATAGTTCAAGAGCTATAATGTATAATGATATCATTGATATAACAGTGAATCCTGAGTATTATGATCAATAATTGTTCATAGAACATGAGAATTTCACAAATTATCATTCTACTTGGGAAAGGATCTCTTTTCTCCTTGGACTTTTCCTGGTTCTTTGTCTAAACGTCTCCAACATAATTATAATCTATATTATATTGCATTTATTTTAGCGTTTTTCTCTTACCAACTATATTACTTTCTGAGCATGGAGTCATGTGTCTTATCTTTCCTCCATACCTAGAATGATGTCCTACACATAGAAGCATCTTAATGTTGAAGTCCATTGAATTCAATTAACCTGTTCATAGAAAACAAACAAGTGAAATTTGAAAATTAGCAAATGACATTTATTTTTCATCTTCATTTTTAGGATTTAAGTAAATTGCAAGCACTTTTTCCCTCCATCCCCAGATACTCAAGCACTAATTGGTCAAGATTAAATAGTTTAAGATTGATATGGATAAAGGAGTGTTTTGCTAAATGTTTGTTAAAGAGCAGCACTAAAATTCCCAAATCATGAGGCCCCAAATTATATATTAATAATAAATACAAGTATAATTATTAGATTTTAAGAGTTTCCACAGTAGTTTTTTTCACTCATATCATAAACTCTCTCCCAATTTATTTTGCCTCTAGTTATCTGTCCTCTACACAATGGTGTCAAACTCACATATAAATGATGCCTGTTGGCCACATATTCACTTAGCAAATTGAAAATCAGCATTATCTATGTATTACTGTGTTATTTATTTTGTTAAACTTTTCACAATTATATTTAATTTTTTCTTGGACCACACTGAAGTGTGGTCTATCAAATAATAGAGTGGAATTCTATCATTTTTAATTTTGTTCCTGCCTTCAGCTAACAACATGATAAGTGACAACAATGAAAATGAAAATAATCACAATAATCCTCCTCAATCAATCTCAATTACAGTGCCTTCCAATCTGTAATTTCTCAATTCCAATGCCTTCCCTCTGTCAATTTAGTTTTCTTATTTATCCTTTATGTAGCTTGCTTTGTATATACTTACTTGTGTGTTGTCTTTGTCATCAAATTGCAAGTTTCCTGAGAGCAGTGATTATCTTTTTCATCTTTTTGAATCGTTAATACTTAGCACAGTACTTACCATGTAGTAGGCACTTGTGCATCAGTTGATCAATTAATAATAATGATAATGATGATTATAAAAATAACAACAACAACCCTGATTGTGGTAGTGCTTTAGGGATGTTAAAGAAGCATTTTTTACATATTATCTCCTTAGATGCTCACAATAAACCTGTAAAGTAAGTGATATGTATATTATCAGTCCCATTTTATAGAGGTGAAATTTAGGCTCACACAGGTTAAAGTTACTTATTCAGAGATTCACAACTAGTAAGAGCCTAATATGGCAGGAAAAGATAAGGGCAAATGTTGGAGATGTTTTTGGAAAATTGGGACACTAGTGCATTTTTGGTAGTGGTGTGAAATCATCCAACCATTCTGGGGAACAATTTGAAATTATGCCCAAAGGGTAAACCATTTGATCCAGAAATGTCACTATTGGGTCTCCATCCCAAAGAAATCTCAAAAGAGGGATAGGGACCCACAAGTGCAAAAATATTTGTTGTAACCCTTTCTGTGGTGACAAGGAAATGGAAATTAAGTGGATGTCCATCAGTTGGGGAATGGCTGAATAAGCTGTGGTATTTGAATGCAATGGATTAATATTGTTCTACAAGAAATAATGAGCAAAAAAGTTTTTTAATTAACACTTTTTATTTTCAAAATATATACATGAATAATTTTCAACATTCACCCTTATAAAACCTTGTGTTCTAATTTTTCCCTCCCTTCACCCTACCCTCTCCCCTCAATGGCAAGTAATCCGATATTTGTTAAACATAGAATACAAAGTTTTGCCAAGATGAATGTTGAAAACTATCTTTGCTTGTATTTGGAAAAATAAAATACCATTTAAAAAGTAACTAGTAAGAGTCTAACTTGCCCCACTTGGTAATGATATACAAAACAACAAATGATAAAGTAAATTCTGGACAAACAGTAGTGGCACTGATCCAGAAGGAGAGGGGATGGTTCATGGTAAATGGTTTAATGAAAATGATAGGCTATTCCTTTAGTAAGCACCACTAAAAATGGTCTTTTATTTCCTCAAGAACGCTTTTGTTGATTAGGTAGATGAAATAATATACTTTCTGCTGTGTTTGTTGAAGGTTCTATGGTAACTGGGGGTATATTATTTGGATTTTTTAAATTTTATGTGTCCAGGCAGAAATATTATCATTGTACAGAGCTAGAGAATATATTTTTCTAGCACCACACTTCTCTAGGCTGGTTCTGGAGTTACAAATTACTTATTACTTCCTAAACTGAGATAATATAATGAAGGGTATAAATCCTGTCTAATTAAATTTTCAAGACATAAGAGAGACAGGTATGCAATACACAATTATTATGTCAACCTTGGTCTGCCATGTGTATAATGCCTATATAAATACAAATGAGTGTATATGGGTATATATACATATATGCATGTGTATGTATTTCTATATTTAATATATTATATAGATTGAACTATATATACTATATGTACATATGTAACATGTACATATGATTTTTAATATATATGATAATATGGACAAAACATATACATAAATCATAAGTAAAAGCAATAGAAGATTACCTTCAAGGGGGAGATCCTAATGGCTAAGGAGACCAGGAAAGGCTTCATGAAGATGGAGGGATTTGAACTGAATGCTGAAGGAAGTCAAGGAATGTAAGAGGGATGTTGGAGAGCCTTCCAGCAATAGAGCACAGTCAGTGCAAAGGTGTGGAGATACAATATGTGTGAGAAGCAAATAGACCATCATGGAGGGCCCCTAAAGTATGTGGAGAGGAATAAGGTTAAGAAACTGAAAAAGCAGAAAAGGACCATGTCAGGGAGGGTTTTCAGGGCTAAATAGAGCAGTTTGCATTTGGCTCATGAGGTAATGAGGAGCCATAGGATTTATAAGTACCATGATTAGGCTTGCACCATTAAGAAAACCATGTTGATTGCCATGAGGAAGATGATTGAACTAAGGTATGGAGACCAATTAGGAAGACATGCAATTGTGCATTTTAGAGGGGATGATAGCCTGGGCTATCATGGTGGCTATGTAATGGAGAGGTGGTGATGGAAGAAGCAGCAGATTTCATAACTAATTGCGTATGTGGGGTAAGAAAGTAAAGAGTAGAGAGTGATTATAAAAGTTGTGATATTTTGGCAGAAATTCAGAAGTTCAGATGAGGGGAGCATTTAGGAGGGAGGGGAGAAAAATGAGTTCTATTTTGCATATGTTGTTTTGGGGATGTCTGTGGAGCATCCATTTTTAAAGTTAAAAAGCAGTTGATGATTAAGCTAAGAAGTTCAGAAGCTAAGAAAAAAGGCAAGGTCTAGCTATATAGACCTGGGAATTGCTAGAATCGGATGCTAAATGAACTCATGGATGCCAATGAAGTCATCCTAGAAAGAGAATATTTGGGAGAAGATGAAAAAATAGTGTCAAACTATGCAGAAAGGTCAAGAAGGAGAATTGGGCAAGAACATCAAATTTGGCAAAAAAGATCATTGATAACGTTGGAGAGTTGTTTCAATTGAGTGTAAAGTTTTGAAAGTAGTTTGCAGGTGTTTTAGAAAAAAGTAAAATATAAGGAAATGGAAGTTAGCAGTGTAAAAATGTTTTCTAGGGAATTTGACTGAAAATAAGGATCAATAGGATGCTTGCAAATAAAATTCAGAGTCCAATGAGGTTTTTGTTTGGTTTTTTTATTGTTTTTAATGAAGGGGGAAGATCTAAGTGTATTTATAACACAGGAAAGGAACAAGTAAATATGGAGAAACTTTAAATGAGGAAGGGAAATAATAATGGTGGTAACTGGAACAATTTGCTGAAGAAGATGGCAAGTCAGACAATCAAGTACATGTTGTGTGAATGGATTTTTACAGGAAATTAACTACTTTTTCATCAGACACTGGAGTGAAATAAAAGATAGTGGGCATTAAGTTAAACATTTGTGAGATGAGGAAAAGAGAAGAGAAAACTTTGGGGAATTTTTTTAATTTTCAGAGAGCAAAACAAAACAAAACAAAAAGCAGTCTTTATTCTAACGGATTTTACAGTCTAATGGGGAAGAGAATGGAATCTTGAGGAAAGAAGTAAAAGTTTTGAACACGTTTTATTGAATGAAATAAAAAATGAATTATGGAGGAGTAAAATAATTATTTCGCTGCAGTTGAGGGCCTACTTGAAAATGTTCCCAGTAAGAATATAGGTCTATACAACAATAGATTTAAATATGGAAAGGCCTCAGCTGTCATTAAATTCAAAGTCCCTCATTTTTCATGAGGAAACAGAGATTTAAAGGTTCTCATATTTGCCCAAGATCATAGAGGTATGTCAGAGCACAGATTTGAACCTGGGTTTTATAGCTCCAAATTCAGTGGTCTCTAAATATCATCTCTTTATTTCCCCTTTTGCACTTTACTCTAGGCCATTTCTCAAGAAATTTATCAAGGCATTCTTGAACCCTAATAAATGGATGATTTGGATAAAAAAGCAAAGAAGAAAAGTGTTTTGCATTTCAGGCTCAGAAAAGGCACATAATAAGTAAGATTGTTTCTAAATCTCTTTTAATTGCTAACTATATTGAGTTAATATATCCAAGTTCTTTCAGGAATATCAGTGCTCCTCATCCCCAAGCCTTGTCACCATCTCTGTTTCTAGGCCAGCTATCATCCAGGGAAGGAAGGTCTCTTTTCCTCTTCTCCAATCCTAGCCATAATTACTGAATACCTTAAAAAGTGAGTTATAAACACCAAACAATTTGTCACTGTTAAATGATTCAACATCAAAATTGGATATAGTTTTTTCAATGGGAATGACATTTTAAAAGATGCATTGCCTTTTCTTTTACAGTTTTCCCTTAAGAATCATTGAACCTTTCCATTGGACTTGCAGTTAGAATTTCCTATTTGTAGTGGCTCTTCCCATTAGAGGCTATTTGTGAACAGAGATTATCCTGTTCTATCTGTATTTCCAGAATTAATTAATGATTTTTATTGATTCAATAGACTTCTATGGAATTAAATAGATATGTCAGTCATAGATTAAAGACCAAAAACTATAAATCAAAACTAGATAGAGGCTGCTAGAAGAATATACATAACCTTAGCCTGAGATGTTATTCTAGCTTTTGTTGACTACTTCCTGGCTGGAGATTAGGGGTCATACCTTATGTATTTTGATTCAATAGGAGAGCTGTATTTGAATTTCCCCATGTCAGATAGGATTTCTAGATACTACCCAACAGCAAATGATAATTTAGAGTACAACATCTAGCATTTAAGAAGCCAGGTGGTCAAAACCCAAAGGATGTCAACAGATAGCTCAACAACCACAAAATTAGTGGAGATAATAGAGAAAGATGAAATGCAAAAAAAACATAATCGAGAATTAATATTTAGCAGAAATGGTATACAGCATGATGTTATCAACTGGCAATGTTGGCAGTTATGCAATTGACCCAATAACATGAATATGGCCATATCTCTCTCACTGTGTCCTTCACATGTGTCTAGGCCATCTAGATTGCTAGGGTGTACATCTTCATACAGGCTCTTGGGCTTCATATGTTCCTCATGTGTGTTCTTTATAAAGCTTTCCTGGGGATATGTTAACTTGAGGGAGCCTATACACCATTTGCATAACTTTCAATCTCTTCCTATGATTTTATTTACTAAAGAGTACCTTTTAAATTGTTTGATTAATCATATTTTGTTATGAACTAATGTGTCTTCTGACTGGAAGGCAATATTAAAGACCTTGATGAGGGATCATCTGCTATAGTTCTTAATGTTACCCATGGATTACTTTGAAAGGTTTTATTTGGGGTTTTTTTAAATTTTATGTTTCTTTTTGGTTGGCTTCTTTTGGGGAGGAGGAATTTTGTGAGGGAGTGCTTCTCATGCTACAACTAATATTAAGGTAATTTATCAGATGTGGTTAGGAAAATAGGATAATAATACTGAGAATGTATTATTACAATTAAGAAAATAATATTAATAGGATATGTTAGGCATAGGTTTGTGACACATTACTTTGACAATCAACATACAACTTTGATCTGAAAATAGAACTTTTAACACAAGATCATTATTGAGTTAAAGCCAATGACTCCTTTGCCTTGTAAAATATTTTAGCATTTGCTTTTCCTTTACCAAATGTTTAAATCACATAGAGAAAGAATCTCACTTCAACCCAAATTCCCTCTATAGTTTTATATAATATTAATAATTATAGCTATTATTTATATAGTGCTTTAAGGTTTATTAGGCACTTTACAAATGTTATCTCATTCCATCACCACAATAGTCTTGTGAGGTAGGCTCTATTATTTTTCCATTTCATAAGAAAAGAAATGAGGCTAAGAGAAGTTAATTGAATTGTAGAAGACCACATGGCTAATAAGCAGCTGAGACAAGATTCAAATTCATACTTCCCAATATTACCCTGCATTCTACTGATAGTGCCTAAAAAAGTAATACCCATTTCTTACACTAAAATTTAGTGGCCTATATATCTCCCATCCTTCTGGGCATTGTTGGCACAATTTTAATAAGAGAGCAACAGGGAATCTCAGACTCAAGACTCTTCTCTCAGCTATATGACCACAAGTGAATAAATCAGTTACTATCTCTGTGGGAACTCCTTCTACTAATTCACATCAGCATCTACATGTAACTTAAATGGTTAAAAAACTACACAAGGGATCTGTATGATCAAGTGGAGGACAGCTACTTGGTGCCAGACCTGAAATCAAGAAGACTTACCTTCATGAGTTCAAATTCTATTTCAGACCTACTAATTGTGTGATCCTGGATAAATTATGCAATCCAATTTGCTTCAGTGACTGAAAAGAACTGAACATACATGATCAACCTAACAGGATTGTTGTGAGACCTAAAAAATGATGATGTTTAGGGGCAGCTTGGTGGTGCAGTGGATAGAGCACCAGCCCTGAATGCAGGAGGACCTGAGTTCAAATCTGGTCTCAGTAACACTTCCTGGCTGTGTGACCCTGGGCAAATCACTTAACCCCAATTGCCTCAGCAAAAAAAAAAAAAAAATAATGAATTTTGTGAATTGATTTGCAACTTTTTAAAATTTTTTTAAAATTTACGTTTCTTTTTCAAAACAGTTCCCATGATCAGATAGGAATACTGATTCTTGTGAAATCTATTGTCTGATTTTCTACATGTTGTGTATTCATGTATGTATTTCAGGTGTCAGCAATGGGACCAATCTTCCTTTGGCCATAGAGAAGGCACATGATGATTGGAGTAAAGCAGACAATTCTTGCACATTTGACAAAATGAAGAAAATTCTGGGAGTGAGGAGGAAAAGAATGGAAAAAAAAGAGGATACAATATTTTTTTTCTTTTAAATTAACCGGTTTAATGTGGTCAAGGGGATAAAAAAAAAATTCTCACTAAAAATTTTTGCACTTCCTGTACTCCCATTTAATCCTCAGCAAATCTCTAAAAAGGATACCAGAAAGAGAAATGATAAAATAAACAGAGAAAGAAACAAAGAAACAGAAATTTGTGTCCATCCATTCCAGATCTGCAGAAAAAGATATCTAGAACCAAAAGAGGGAGATAGCAAATAGCTCTAAGGAAGACAGTAAAAGGGCAGGTAAATATACTTGGCTACAGAAGTGAAAAGATAAAATATTCAAGGGTTGACAGCTGGAGCTAAGGTATATAAGCCAGAAGTCAGAGGAGGCAGGGAGAGGAACCATCAGGGAAACCAACTTGAGCTCCTACAGAAGAAGCAAGCCAGCACACTGAACAGGGATTTGCAAGGCAGCCCAAGTTTTAGTCATCAATTACCTGCTGGCTGATTCTATTGCTGGCTCTCAAAACAGAATTAAGAAATAGAGAACAGGTCACTGGGCAGCGAGACAAAACTGAATAATACCCTCTTCAATACACCGAGAGTCACAGGAATAGTAGGGATGATAATGATGGTAATGATGGTGATGATGATGAATAATTTTATATGGTCTTTTAGGTGACAGGCTAAATGTTTTATAAATATTATCTCTTTTTTATTCTCACAACAATCAATAGATGCTATTATTTTCCTCATTTTACCAGTGACAAAACTGAGGCAAATACAAGTTGTATCATATCCAGAGCTACACATTTAATAAGTCCAAGGGGGGATTTGAACTCGGTTCTTCCTGATTCCATGAGAAATACTCTACTCACTGCAGCACCTAGTTCTTACTCCTGACAGAAGTTAGGAGCCATTCAATCTCTGGGAGCTATCTGAGTAAAGAGGCCTGGCCTGTGCAGGAGGACTAAAACCAGCCTGATCTCCAACATCCCAGTGAAACCAGTCACAACAACAGCAAAGGATCATGATTGAGGATTTTGTAGGGAAGAGAAAAGCACATCTAAGCAAGGCCACATTCTGCGATAGAATTCAAGGGAAGTGAGTCAGAAAGCAAGGACTGAAGCAAGGATAATGACAAATAGTAAGCAAACTATACCAATGAGCCAAAAATCAACCAAAAGTTTTGGGCTATAACCAAAGCAGTTCTAAGAGAAAAATTCATAAAGGTAAATATTTGCATTAGCATAATTAAAATAATTGAGTGAATGAACCATTCACTTAAAATATTAAAAATAACGATCAAATACAATAACATAAATTCTCAAAATTGATGAAGTTATAAACAATATCAAAAATAAAAATTTTTAATTTTTATAATTGAAATAAATATTATATATATATATAAATGAAATAAAACTAATATAATATGTTTTAGTTAATTTGTTACAAGAAAAAAAATTAAGTTGTCAATATAAAAATGAGAAAAAAATTCAAACTGGAAATGGATGCATCATTAAAACCAATAATGAATATGTAAAATTTTTAAATGTGCAGGTTGAAGGACAAAAATGAGAGAATTCAAACAATGTATATT
>JAJPUD010030469.1:0-13153 GCA_023553655.1 Myrmecobius fasciatus | reverse complement strand
AGAATGTAGTCTTGGTTGACCATTGCTCCCTACTCTCTGACACCATACTCTCTGAACACTATTCTGTTGTCCTCCAATTAGTAATGTTATCTGACAGGTTTTGAACTTTCTACTTCTGGCTTCTGGATTTAATTAGAGTTCTCAGAAAAGGTAATATCTTTTTCCCAGAAAAGGAATCATAGTCTCTGACTCCTCCTTTTCAGATCAAAGCTTAAAAGTTTAAGTTATATAACTTTTAAAAAGATATGACTCATATACATACTATGTTCTAAATGAAAAAAAAAACATGAGTTTCTTCTTTTTGGAAAAAGATATTTCAACACTCAGAGGTTAAGCTGTATAGAGTCTGGGTGTAGCACTGACTCCCCTGCCCCAACTCTCTTTAGATTCTTTCTATTTCTGGACTGAGACTAGCTTGCTCACCCCATGTATATTCATTCCAAAAGGGAAGGATAGTATCACCAGGGGACTGGATAAAATACTAGTCCTAAACTCCTAACATATTAACATAACTCTGAAGGATGAGGAGGGGATATACTTCTACAATTTTCCACTATAGCTTTTCCCCCACACCATCTATGTATTCTGCATTTTAATAGATCAGTCACTGATGCCACTATTAATTATTAAACATGACCACTTGCTAATCAAGAAGGTAAAAGCAATTGCAATTATATCATGCCTTTTAATAAACAAAAAGCAAAACTTAGGAAAATCTTAAAATATAACTCTCCTCCCATAAACCTGGTTGAAAGTCATCAGACCTCTCAATGAGCCTGAAAGAGAAACCTATTAGTTAAACACATGAATAAGAAAATACATGTGTCCAAATCACTTCATGCCTCTTTATTGCAATTGTTAATGACAATTTTTTAAAGAAATAGGATAGGCCATGATTTCTCTGCTTCTCTTCTTTGTCTTTCTACTCCAGACTTAGACTGCTACTCTCTTCTACTACTGCTATTTCTTTGCTGCTCTATAAGTACTGAGTTGATGTTAAACTCTTTTAGTAAAGCAGCTATTTATGGTCTTTCACTGGAACAGAAGCCCTAAGCTGGGGGTCCAGAGCTTTCTAGGTTTAATCCCTTGGATGGGTACTGATACACTCTAAACCAGTTGTGATGACATTTCCAAAGAACCACAAAGTTCCTGAGTCCTCTTGATCCTCTGAGACCTTTCCCCTGCCAAACCAGGGAGGGAGGTAGAGAGAAATGTATTCATACTCCTGAAGAATTTCCCCTTTCTCAGGTTTTAGGATTTCTGATTGTCTTCAAATAATTCCAAAGGCATCTATAGGGCTTTACTTGCCTTAAAGTGTTCTCAACCTCTAGATGAAAGTATTAAGTGACAAGATCAGCTAAGTTTTACACAGTAGGAGAGTTTTTCAGATCTCAGTGAGCTCCCAGCATCAAGAGAGGCTTCTGGGGTTTAGTCTTTGGGCAGTGAACAGTTCCCTGATATCCCAATCCTATGATGTTAATGGATTCTGGGAAAGTGTCTCCATGATTATTGTGATGCAGTGTTACAAAACAAAACACATTTTCCTCTGCAGCTGCCCTTTACATCCTTCCACAAGTTGTATCTAGATTATTTTCCCACATTTAAATCATAATATTCTTCTTCACACACTTGCCATTCTAGTCAAACTGGTCTGCTTGTTATTCACTCTGTGTGACACGCAGTTTTGCTGATACCATGCTTTTGAAAAAGTAATTTCTCTCCCTCCTCAATTTTTCCTTGTTCCTTCAAAGTACATTTCATTCTATGTGAAGCATGATCTCTCTACTAATAAGTAGAGACTCTCTTTCTCTCTTTAACAATTACTTCATAAGAGTTTATGTGTATATATAATTTATTTACTTATATACAAGTTGTAAACTTCAATCAAATGAATGTTCCTTGAGATCAGAAATTGTTTTCTTTATAATGTTGTACTGCCACTGTCTACTCCAGCACATCAAACATAAGAGAATGTTAAATGTCTGTTAAATGGAACGAGATTTTATTTTAGAGGAAAGTGAAATTAGATGAGCAGATCCAGTCTTCTAATATACACTAGCACAGCCATCTTGGGCAAGTCTCTGAATCTCTCTACCCTCAGATAAATGTTTAAGATGACAAATTCTCAAGGAGTTGATGAGCTATACTGGTAGAATGAGTTTCATTGCTGGGAATACTCTATATGCTTAAATATAAAGAGCAAAAATGTCCTTAAAATTCTTTCTTGTATATTAAATTGTAAGCACTACAAAGGAGATCAAATACATACATTTCAATTTGTACAGTAACTAGAATTGTGCTCTGCAAATAATAGTTGACAACTGTTTTTTTTTAATTTGTTAACTAGATAGAAAGCTCCCAGATAATGATAACTATCTATCAATAATTTATCTATCTACCTGGTCTGGGCATTTTCCCCAAATTACCTAAAACAAGATTGCATGTAGGAAAATTTCAACAATTTTTTAAATGGCGAAGTAAGTTTAATATTTTCTAAGATGTCAATTCCTTGATTGCCAAAAGGACAAAAAACATGGGAACTGTAATTTCTAGTCTCATGATAGACATAGAATTATCTAAAGAAGTTGGCCCAACTTAACACTGGTTGTTGATATTGGACACCTGTCTTTCAGAATTGTCAAATTTTTGTGGTCATAAAGCACTTCACTAATCTGTGTTTAGGATCTTTGACTAGCAGTTACTCATTAATTAATGACTGATTAAAGTATGCTTTGAGGATTAGTATCCCCTTGTGCCACATCATCAGGAACCCTGGCTCAGAATCGTTTATAAAGGCAGCTGACTAGAAAGCCTAGAGTATTAATCAGAACTATTTACACATTTAACAGCTGCTCAAGCACCAGAGAAAAATCCTTGAGAAGATGAAGATTCTATTGCTGACCTTTATCTGTGGCATCCATGCCCTCAATGAGGACGTGAAAGAACAACCACAGGTGAGTGAGTAAGAATGGGAACAGGTGTATAGAGTGGTTTGGCAAATATTTGAGGATAATGGGTAAGGAACACAGACCTTCTTTGGGCAGAACAGAACAAAAATAAGGCATTTAGCTGAAAGGAAAACGTGTGCAGTTATGTCTTCTCATTTTAAGTTGGCTTTCTCAAAGGTTGTGTCATCTCCCAATGATTAAAGTCAGCAGAAAAAAATGCAATTGCACAAGAATATGTGCCCATGCCCTATTTCTTTTAAATATCAAGAATTTTTAAAATAGCCCCAAATTCTCATTCACTCAGAGTAAACTCATAGAATAATTTCTGCATCTGAAAAAGGAAGGGTTGCACTGGATCATCTGTAAGAGTTTTCTCATTTTAAGATGCTGAAATCCAGAAATACCATTCTTTCAACAACAACAAAAACCTGCAATTAAAATTCATTCTCTCTGCTTCTGATTGCAATAGATGATAAATTAAAATGAGGTGATAAATCCCAGCAAGTCTTCTTTTCTGTGATGACCATTTAAACCAATTGCCAACAGGATTTAGATGGTACCTTGAGGGATTTGGGTCTGTATGTGTGCAGGAATTTAGTGCCACATGAATTCTGTGATGAAACGTTATCACACATCCAGGTAGATTAGAGGGAAAGAAAATTCCCCCAGGACCATAGTGATTAGCCAAAGAATGAACATGCTTTTTAAAAGTAGTATAGGAGAATTAGTGTTAGAATTCCAGTAGAGATCTTCCATATTCCTGTGACAATCTCTCTCTCTAATCCTCAAATAACTGAGGGAATTATTAGTTTATCAAGGTCTAAGATACAGAGGAAGAGGAGGGGAAAATAGTATTATCTCTAGGATAATGCCACGAAATACACAATGTAACTACAAGTAGACCCATTGGATAAGTGAGCAAACCATGACACTTAAAGGTTAAATAACTTTCGAAAAACTACTTAGCAAGTGAGTGAGTATCAGAATCAAAATCAAAGCTTCAGTTTCCTAACTCTTAGTTTCATGAACTTTTGTTACACTGTGAAGACAGTGTGTGAACCAGGTAAGACAAGATAGACTTCATCATCAAGGCCTCAGTTTTCTCACTAGTAAAATGATGGACTTGGACTCTGGTCCTTCCCAGCTCAAAAATGCTGTGGGCCTATGTAATCAGGGACATCTTTTTTCAATTCTCTTCTAAACTCTTTTCCCCAGCTTACTGGAAAGTGGTACACTGTTGCCTTGGCTTCAGAGGTGCCATCTAAGGTTGCTAAAGGAGGTAGCTTGGAGATGTTTGTTCACAGAATCTCTAATAATGACGATGGTACTATTAATGGAGATTTCTTCAAAAGGTAAGTGTTAGCTGTGTAAGTTGGTAGATATGGAAGTGGGAACAAAAACCTGCATAACAATTCTAGTATACCTTAATCTGCATAGGTTGAGCCAGGAATCAATTTGTGATGAAGTTTCCAGGATATGGTTGATTTTATGAACATTGAAGGGGAAAGAAATTAATAGGGTACACACATATTTGAAGCTTGTGCACCATGGTGAGGGGCAAAATTAATTAAAAATATTTTTATGTAAAGTTTGGAAGTTTTTCAGCACTACATGGTATAACTATCATTTTCTTTTTGCTGCTAATTTCCCTGAATCACCAGTCTGCATTTTGTAGTAGGAATGGGATACTTGAGGCCCCTCTGCTAAGAAGAAAGAAGGCAGAGTGAAAAAGAGGAAAGAAAGAAACTTACTTAACTCACACTTTTGCAGTACTCTATTTAGGCAATCTCCAACTGATGAGTATCAATTTTGCCTATAATTCTTTATAAAAAGTACTATCGATTTGATTTTTCTTAATGAAGGGTCTTTCTTTTCTCATTAACCTCCTTGAAATATGTAGTTCACCTTGGAATTTCTGGATCAAGGAACGTAGACATTTTAGTAATTTTCTTAACATCCTTTCAAATGGTTTTCCAAAACAATTGGACTACTTTGCAGCTTCAACAATAATGAATTTGCTCAGTCTTTGTCCAGCCATTATAACATTGACTATTCCTATTTTTTTTTCATCCATGCATGCAGATAAATCCTCAGAGGGTTTTTTAAAATTTGCATTTCTCATGTTATTAGTGCTTTGGAAACTTCTTTCCTTCATTTCTTAATGGTTTATAATTATTTTTATACCTTTTTTTTTATATTTACATTTGGGCCATCTGGGTTTCTTAATGGATAGAATACTGAGCCTGGAGTCAGGAAGCTCTGAGTTCAAATTTAGCTTCAGACACTTACTAGCTGTATGATCAAAGTCAAGTTATTTCACTCTGCTTCAGTGTGCTTATCTGTAAAATGAGAATCATAACAATATTTTATAGTAATTTCTACTTCTCAAGATTATCAAATGAGGTAAAATATGTAAAGCGCTCACCACAGTATCTGGCACTAAAATTTTTTATAAATGTTAGTTTTTAATATTATTACATCCTTCAATTATTTATTTTTTGAGAAAAGACTTTGGATCTTGTTTTTATAAGTTTCCTATATGTTTTGAATATCTTAAACTTCGATATATTTAATTCGGAGGTTTATTTTTCTTCCCACTTGACTGCTTTCTTTCTTAACCTAGTTATTTTCTTTTGTTCAAATAAAATCTTTTTACTTCCATATAATAGAAAATGTTTTCCTAAGTATATTTGTGAAAGATGCTTAGTAAGGTTTACTTATCCTTCCGACTTACAGTATTAGCCTAATAGCTAATATCCTAAAGTATAATGCTGGCTTAAACCTAATTTCTGCCAGATCACTTTTCTGTTTTCCCCAAAATTCTTGTCAAATAAAAAGGTTCTTTCCCAAGTAATTTATGTTTTATGATGTACCAAACTTTGCTTTTCCTTTATCCTCCCTTTTTTTCCTCAACTAATTTTTTCAGTTTTTTAGTAAACTAATACATGAGTATTAGTTTATTTAATAGATTATTAATTATTAATAATACTTTTTTAAAATAGATTATTTCAATCATATTGACTAAATTGTGATAATTACTATTTGATCTTCTCCTGAGATATTGTAAGTAAAAAATACAATAAAAATATTCTTTCGGGGCAGCTAGGTGGCGCAGTGGATAGAGCACCAGCCCTGAAGTCAGGAGGACCTGAGTTCAAATCTGGTCTCAGACACGTACCAGCTGTGTGACCCTGGGCAAGTCACTTAACCCCAATTGCCTCAGCAAAAAAAAAAAATATATATATATATATATATTCTTTCAATTTAAAGATATAATAGGTTATCTACACAATGAGTTCTTGAGGTAAGGCATAACATTAATATCTCTGTTTTGCAGATGAAAGTGTGAATTCTCAAAAAGATGGAAAGACTAGCTTGCCCAATATCACACAATTAAAAAGGGGAATAGCCTATATTTGAATACAGAATCAACTTTAAATGATGCAAGACTACCTTGCCCAATGTAACACAATTAACAAGGGAAATAGCCTGTATTTGAACAGAGAATCAACTTCAATTATTAATCTATAGAAAGCCCAGTGTTAATCCCAAAATAGTTTTAATGCAAAACTACTAAAGTGAGAGTTCTTCTGTTTAATACAGGATTCTCCTCAATTGAATATCATCATATCTACTACACCAGAAATTCCATATTTTCAGAGAATTAAAATTTAGTTTAAATAACTCAACAACTTCTTAAAATGGTGACCATGGTTTAATCTTTTCTGAGAAATTAAACATCATCTTAGATTCAGTATTGTTTATAATATTATTGTAAGCAATGAAAAAGCATACGTTTTGCAGAAAAAAATATAATTGGTAAAATAAATGAAACTATTTCCTAGTAAAATTTCCTTTGCAAAAATGATATGTAATTGTCATCTTTATCTTTAATTTCAGGGAATTCGGTGAATGCACTAAATTTTCTGTGACAGCTAGACAAGAACAAAATGGTCAACTAAGTGTGGAATGTATGTAATCTTTCAGTATTTTTTTGAAATGAAATAATGGAACTAGTGATTAACAAAAAAAAGTAGAAACTGTACAAAAATGCCTTTTTGCAGATGTCTCTACATGACCCTCTTTCAATTCCATTATGCCTGCAACATACAAAGTCTTGATCATATACTCTGATATCCTTACTTCCTTCTTACAGAGTTCTAGAGGTATGATTAACCCTCTTCTGATTGAAATGGAAACTAACTAATGGAAAACAAAACACAAGTATTTTGTCTTCCCTTGGTCTGAACTTCCCCATTGATAAAATGAGGTGTTTAGATTAAATGGTTTCCAAAGTTCCTTCCATTTCTAATATTTTGTGACTCTGGAGGGAGATAGGAGAAATTTGACAAAATTGTAGATCTGTCAACAAAACTTTACTTTGTTTGGATTGGCAGAGGTTATGATAAAATTGAGGTTTTCAGAAAATCCTGGGAAAGGATTTTTCATGAACTTTAATTACTAATAAGTCTCAGTCCCTGTAGTTTCAAAATTCTGAATTGATCTTTTGATGGTTTCACAGATGATGGAGAAAATACTGCCAGCATTCTACATTTAGACAACGAAAGTCTCATATTGGTTTTGAGAAATGTAAAAGACGGTAAAACAGTTTATTGGGCAGAACTCTTTGGTATGTATACTATGATCCTGCACTAATACTCCAGCTCTTCTCTTTTTCATTTTAAAAATAATAAAGGAAAATAACTTGTAGCATGGTAGCACGGGGTGTGGCTCAAACTGTGTTTGATTACATGTGCAATGCCTGAGTTTGGGAGCAAGGGGAGAGAAAGCTTCCCAGTGCAGTGGAATATCCATGGTCAGCTTGCTCCAGTAACTTTTTTTGTTTTGTTTTGTTTTATGAAACTGTTTCATGTTCTTGTTGATTGATATTACTTTTTCCAATACCCACTGGCCAAATTTTTAGTTGAGATCTCTCATTTTGATTGATGCAAATGTAACGCAAGTATAATTTTAGGTCTCTTAACATACAGTTCTAATTTATTCATTAGCTTTTTCAATTATATTCATTTTTAAAATAATTGCTATTTTTAAAAATATATGCAAAGATAGTTTTCAAATTCACCTTTGCAAAATCTTGTGTTACAAATTTTCTTAGGGAATTGATTAATAGCTTGTTTGATTTGCTTGATTTCTTTTTCTAAAATGAAACTATTTAAATAATTCATTTCCTCCTCTGTCAATCTGGGCACTCAATATTTTTTTAAGTAGTCATTAGATTATCAGATTTATTGCCGTGCAGTTGGGCGAAATGGTTTCTAATTATTGCTCTAATTTCCTTTTCATTGTTGGAAAGTTGACCCTTTTCATTTTTGATATTAGAAAATTAAGTTTCTTTTTTCTTTTTTCTAAGCAAATTAACCAGAGTTTTATCTATTTTGTCATTTTTTCATAAAATCAACCCTTAGTTTTTGTTTATTAATTCAATAATTTTCTTACTTTCTTTTATTAATGTCTTCAAAATTACAAATTTGATATTATTTGGATGTTTGATTGTTCTTTTTCTAACTTTTTAAATTGCATACACAATTCATTGGTCTTTTCTTTTTCTATTTTATTCAAGGAAGCATCTAGAGATATACAATTTCTGCTAAGTAATGCTTTGGCTGCATCTCATAAATTTTGGTTGCTGTTTCTTTATTATCATTCTCTTGGATGAAATTATAGATTGTTTCTATTACTTGTTGTTTCAACCACCCATACTTTAGGATAAGATCATCTAGTTTCAAATTAATTTTTGGTCGACTTTTCCCTGACCCTTTATTACATGTAATTATTATTGTATCATGATCTGAAAAAGGTGCATTTTTTATTTCTGCCTTTCTGCATTTGATTTTGAGGTTTTACGCTCTAATACATGACCAATTTGTGTAGGTTCCATGTACCATCGAGAAAAAGAATATTCTATTTCCATTCAGTTTTCTCCAACGGTCTATCATACTTAAGTTTCCTAAAATTCTATTTATTTCCTTAACTTCTTTCTTGTTTATTATGTGGTTTGTTTTATCTAGTTCTGATAGAGCAAGGTTGAGATTCCCCACTAGTATAGTTTTGTTGTCTAATTTCTTCTTGCAGCTCTCTTAGCTTGTCTTCTAGGACTTTGGATGCTGTACCACTCAGTGAACTTGGTGTTTAGTATTGATATTGATTCATTATCTATGGTATTCTTTAGCAAATGTAATTTCATTCTCTGTCTCTTTTAATTAGATCTATTTTTGTTTTAGCTTGATCTGAGATCAGGATCACTACCACTGCTTTTTATTAACTTCAGTTGAAGCATAATAGATTCTGCTCCAGCCTTTTACCTTTACTCTGTATGTATCACTCTGCCTTAAATGTGTTTCTTGTAGGCTAATGACTTTTAATACAGTCTGGAATCTGCTTCTGCTTTATGACTTTTTCCCATTCCCATTCACAGTTAAAATGACTAACTCTATATTTCCTGTCATCTTATTTTCCCCAAGTTATATTTTTCTCTTTCTTTTCCCCCTTTTCTTTCTCATCAATGTTTTGCTTCTGGCCACTCCCTCCCTCAAACATCCCTCCTTTTTTACAGTCCCTCCTGCTTTTTTACATCTTTCCCCTTCTACTTTTGTCTCCCTTCTGTTAACCTCCCTTTTCCTTTCCCCTTTCTCCTCCTACTTCCCTATAGGGTGAGATAAGTTTCTCTGTGAGCTAAATAAATCTGATGGTCTCTCTTTGAGCCAAAATTGATAAGAGTAAGGTTCACACAATGTTCAGCCCCCTTTTTTCTTTCCCTCAACTGTAATAGGACATTTTTGTCTCTTTATGTGATGCAATTTACCCATTTCCTCTTCTTCCAATATAATCCCCTTTCCACCTTTAGTTGCTTTTATATATTATCACAATAAAATCAAATTATAACTACACCCTCTAAGTATACCCATAATAGAAATACAGTTCTCAAGAGTTAAGTATATCATCTTTCCCATACAGGTACATAAGTTTTTGACTTTTAAAAGAAACAGTTATATTTCTTTTGTTTTAATGTGTTTATTATGTGTTCTTCCAAAATATCTTCTACTGGAAATCTGTTACAATCCAAAGATTTCTGGGTTCTGTCACTCCAAAACCACTTCAGAGGTTTGATATGGTTTTGAATCTCTTAATTTCTGTATTTGGAGATCAAAGTTTCTGCTCAGCTCTAGCCTTTTCATCATAAATAAATGAAATTCACTTGTTTCATTGGATGTCCATCTTTTCCCCTGAAAGATAATGCTTAATTTTGCTGGATAGTTGATTCTTAGTTTCAATCCAAATTCCTTTGCCCTCCAGAATATCATATTCCAGGCCTTTTGATCTTTTAGCGGGGAAGCTGCTAGATCTTGGTTGATACTGATTTTGACTCTTTTATATTTGATTTTTTTTATGATTGCTTGCAGTATTTTCTCTTTGATCTGATAATTCTGGAATTTAGCTACAATACTTCTTGGAATTTTCATTCTGGGTCTCTTTCAGGAAATGAATAGTGTATTCTTTCAATAGTTCTTTCACCTTCTGATTCTAGGTCATCAGGGCAGTTTCCTTGATGATTTCTTGAAAGATGTTGTCTTGGCTTTTTTTTTAATCATGATTTTCACATAATTCAATAAGTCTTAGATTGTCTCTTCTGGATCTGTTTTCCATGTCAGTTGTTTTCCCCATAAGGTATTTTACTTTTTCTTCTAATTTTTTTTCACTTTTGGATATTTTGTTTGATTCTTTTTTATATTATATTTTATTAAAACTTTTTATTTAAAAAAACATATGCATGGATAATTTTTCAACATTGACCCTTGCAAAACTTTTTGCTCCAAATTTTTCCCTCCTTTCCCCTATGCCCTCCCCTGGATTGCATGTAGTCCAATACATGCCAAATATGTTGAAAATATATGTTAAATCCAATATATATATACATATATATATGTATATATATATATGTATATGTATACATATATATGTGTATATATATGTATATGTATATATATACATATTTATACAGTTATCTTGCTGCATGAGAAAAAATGGATCAAGAAGAAAAAAAACCTGAGAAAGACAATAAAATGCAAGCAAACATCAACAAAAAGAGTGAAAATGCTATGTGGTAGTCCACACTCAGTTCCTACAGTTCTCTCTCTGGGTGTATATAGCTCTTTTCATCACTGAACAATTGGAACTGGTTTGAAAAATCTCATTGTTGAAGAGGGCTATGTGTTTGACTGATTCTTGATGTCTCATTGAGTCATTCATTTCCATTTGTTCAATTATACTTTTTAGTGAATTATTTTCTTCATTTGCCTTTTTTACCTCCTTTTGAACTTTTTTTTCCTGAAGCAATTAGGGTTAATTTATCCAGGGTCACACAACTAGGAAGTGTTAAGTGTCTGACAACAGATTTGAATGAAGGTCCTCCTGACTTCAGGGCTGAGGCTCCATCCACTGTACCAACTAGCTGCCCTCAATTGAACTTTTCAATGAGTTGTTTTGTTCATTGGATTTTTTTTCCATTTCACCAATTCTATTTTAAGGGAGTTGTTTTCTGTTTCCATTTCACCAAATCCATTTTTCAAGGAGTTGTTTTTTTTCCATTTCACTAAATCTATTTTTAAGAAGTGGTTTTCTTCAGACAATTTCTGTGTTTCCTTTTCCAAAGCTCTCATTTACTTTCCCCATTTTTCTCCTCATTCTCCTTTAAAATCCTTTTTGAATTTTTCCAAAAGAGCCTCTTGAGTTGGATATCAACTCATATAACTCTTGGAGGCTTCCTTTGGAGGCATTTTGCCTTTAGTGTCCTCAGGGTTTGAGGTCTGTTCTTCCCTCTCTTCATAATAGCTATCCATGTCAGAGTTGATTTTGCTTTTTTTGCTCATTTTTAAAGTTTGAGATCTGCTCTTAGGGCAAAGGGAAGCTTGTCCCAAGTTTCTTCTACAGGCAACAGTAGCTTCACACTGCCTTGGGACCAATGCTGCAAGCTTCCTTCCTGTAGTGGGTGGGTGTGACCAAGTTCCCCTTTTAATGCTGCAGTTTAGGGGTTAACTATTTACGTCCTGTAGTTGTATTGGAGGCATCACAGATAGTTTGCTTATCCACTGGCTTCCAAACCAGGTCAGAATAGCCATTGCACCTGTATTTTGGCTGAGCCTCCCATTATATTCCCCCAAGCAGAGGGAGGTCTCTCTGCCATGGGTCTTCCTGCTCTGTGTCATCACTGGGCCCTGCTCCCCCCTGCCTGATTGAGATAGACCTTTCCTGAAGTTCTTCCAAAATATCTTCTACTGGAAATTTGTTACAATCCAAAGATTTGTGGGTTCTGTCATTCCAAAACTACTTCAGAGGTTTGATATGGTCTTGAATCTGAAGGAAGTCAAGAAGAGCTCAGACATGTCTACTCTCTGCCATCTTGGCTCTGCCCTCCCTCCAGGAAGGCATTGCTATTGAAGGCAAAGCTAAGTCTTCAATAGAATTCAAGCTTTAGGAAAGTCAGGTCCATTCATTTTTGTTTTCATATCCACACTTACGATAGTATTTGGTATAAAGTAAAGGTGAGAGAAAGAGAGACAGAGAGACAGAGGTAATATCTTTCTCTCTGCTGAGAAAAATGGTAAATATGAATTAAGTATTCTCCGTTGTTCACTCTAAGTCTCTAGTGAATAAAAAAATGGAGGAGGTTGGTGGGAGGCCTCTAGCCCAATATTGAACCATTGAATCTATTTCTCTTCCCTGGTGGGTGTTCCATTGTTGTAATTTGGGGCTTACTCACTGAATAGCAAATATAAGTTGACAATGGAATGGTTACTCATGTGTTAGTAATTTGCTTATTTGTGAAGATGATTCTTACCAGTAGACTAAGAACTTTTTGAGAGAAAGGGCTACCTCTCCTTTGTCTTTCCTTCACTAATGACTCACATAGCACTTGGCACATAATAGGTGCTTAATAAATACCTATTAATTAACTTACTGATAATCAATAGAAAATCCTCTTTCCTCCATTATTCCTGATCAGTCCGATCCTGCGGCATATGATTTCCAAATTTCCAATTTCCAAATTTATTAGCTCAGTCACTCAAATCAAAGTATAGGCTTCCCTGTATCCTGCATCCCACATTGATTGAGATGACTCCTTTTCAATGTATTGTTGAAAGTAATCAGTGACCTTTCATTTTCACTTTCACTCTAACTGCAGGCCG